>JAQIXN010000603.1:0-33208 GCA_034698145.1 Proisotoma minuta
ACAAGTAAGGGTTTTAAAATCAAGAAAAATTATAAACAAGAAAGTGGTCAAGAAAGTAACACATACCTGGCTCCCACCAAAATATTTTTCCCATCGGCTACAAATATTTTAAAGAAGTCAGTGAAAGATCCATTTCCACTGAAAGTCACAGTTGCTTCATCGTCTGCAAAAAAAATCAAATTATTGTTGTTATACGAATATTGTTGTTTATTTTCGTGTTTCATATTTTTCTACATACTTGGCCATGCCGCTTTCACCCATTACAAAAGAATTGATAAAGTTACAATAATATGTTTATAGAGAAAATGTAAAAAAGACATGAACTCATGAGCATTATAAAAATAAATTTAGAATAATCCAGATTAGGAGTAGACACAAACGCTAATTTCATTATTATTTGGCGTTTACTTCCACAACTTTAATTTGCAAATTACATACATAAGTAGAGTCACAGAGAAAGCTTTTCGAAATGAATATGTAACATTTAATAACCGTCATATACAGTAAACTGAAAAGATTTTTCACATTCCATTACACTTGGTAGCAGTATTATTATTATTCGTATGCATCGGCAATTTTACTTTTCTGCTCTTAACCTCAATTTCCTTGAAATTCTTAAGATATAGAAGAGTTTTGTGGATGAGGTAGAAACGCGGTCTTTAACTTCATTATATTAAACCCTCGGACTATTTGTATTCATTCATCCTCAAAAACGTTTTGTAGCAAGACAAGACAAAACCTTCTAGCGTAGAAAATGATGACCTAATGAATCCTTAAAGCCTTTTCCACAGGGGATAAAATCAGAAAGAGCAATTTTACGAGCTCATGCTGATTTGAGATTCAGCAGGAAGAGAATAAACTCTCTCAATTAGTCTGTTGCTAGTTGGCTAGAGAAAGCAGAGGTCGGACATGAGATAATGGAATACAGAATATCATAATAATAAAGTCCATCTCGACAGAAAGGTGAACGGGAAACGGACAGAGAGTGGATCTGAAACAGTTGGAAACTAAGCTCATGGTTTGTCTACTGCATCAAGAAAAGTGAAAGCAAAAGTCTAGTAAATAAATTCTACGCTCCTCATACTAACAGCACTAACAACAGCATGTCGGATATATTATATGTATGCAGCAGCCTTGGACATTAGAGGAAAGCCTATATTTAGTGTCCTTTGAGACCACTAATTACAACCGATGGCGTCCCTTTTAAGGTAAAGCTTATACGCGTGTGGTCAGATATAATGTAATATGATCAAAAGTAGGCATCTAACGAATTTTAAAGAGACATTTTAAAATTTAACAAAGTTGTAACAGGGATGATTGAATTTATTTAAGAGAGTAGAATTAATTTATCTGATAAACTTGAGAATTAATTGTAGTCAACTGGTCAACAATAGAAAGTAATAGATGACCAAGTAAACAAAGTCTGCCAACCTGCCAGTTTCAATTAAACCCAATTGTATTTCTTTCCTTTTTGAGACATTTACAAAAAAGTTCAAATGGTTTAGAAGGAGAAAGTTTGGCAAAGACAAAACACGCCATTCTTCACCGGCCTTTGCTTTGTACCCATAAGACATCTTATCTCGATTAGATATGGTCACTAACAAGAACTGCTGCCGAGGAGTTTGTGGTCAACGAAAACGAACGAGTCAACACTAATAATAGAGAGAGAGGGACTTTTACTTTCTCTGTTCGGATTTGTTTGCACTTTCTCCTCAAAGTTTGTAGGTGGGGAAGGACGGAAAAGAAGAAAGGAAGTGTCCAAGGCATTGATTATAAATTGTGGCTTTCCTAAATGTGGCCATTTACTGCTTTTCTTCCCTTCTCCTCTTCACAAACTATCCTCTTACAAATTTTTTATGGCTTTCCTCTTGCTCTAAAACTAACACACACATAGACCACACTAGAATTACGGACAATCAAAAAACCACAGATATAAGAAGGTAGGTGCTTCTTTAACTCAAAACACCACACCACTGCCAAATAAACAGTTCTAACTAACCACAAACTAAGAGTAAACTGTGAAAGCTTTAAAACCAGAAAAGAAAGTCCATTCATTTCCACAAAATTCTAGAGAGAAAGAAAAAAAAAACTAGCATAATGCGCAAAACAAACATGTCTCAAAGATAAACACAAGACGAAAACTACAATAAATCCATTCAAAAAAGAACAAGCATAAAAGTAAATTATTTCTTTGAAAATTGTTTGGGATATTTTAAAACTTTCGTGAGGAGATTACATAGCAATTGCCTGTTAGGAATGATACCTTATTAGTAAAAGAGCAAAGGAGCAAAAGAGGGCTCGTTAACCTCCCCACACTCCGACCCCACAAGACCACCTTCATTTATTTTGGAGGATTATTTTATGACCCTCAAAACAAACACTCAAAAAAAGAAGGGAAAGGTGGAATTGGGCGCAGTGGAGTGCATAACTTACTTTCACCTTTCTCCTCCATAAAACACAAGCTTGATATACGACAGGACCATTAGATACATACATACACTCACTAATAATTTGAAGCCTCTTCACAAAACTCGCCATTTCTCACGTCACCTAAACCAAGAGACAGTTCCGCAATCATCAGCAGTCACTAGACTCGAGTGCAAACAAGAACATTATTATGAAACCGCCTTTTCCAGCTTCTGATAGTTTACTTATCGTTAGTCAAACAGAGAGAGCCAAGAATAAGGAGGAGTGAGTGATATCAAGAAAGAGCTTATAGCACAATGAATGAATTTGAATGTGCTGACTGGGCGAAATTGAAATGAAATTTGAAATGAAGGAGATTCCTTGAATTTCATTTTCATTCGATTTCTCCATCCACTTGAAATAAATTCCTGGCCTTCTTGTCCTTTTACTTGGCCCATCATCTTCATTAAAACTGTACAGCGTTTGCAGGCAGGGTCTCTGCCAATATTCAAATTTAGATTGACGTCTTCTTTCCTACTTAAACAGCTCACAAACGTAATTGCTTCCTCTTCCAGATATTGTATAAATACTCTGTTTGTGGTGTTGGAAATGAACTCGAAGCTCGATTACAATAATTTAGTCATTAAAAATTCCAAAGTTTCATTTCTGTTGAGTTTCTCTCGTTCTTAATCCTTTCAATCCTCATGATCCCTGAAAAGGACGAGGGAGCAGAAAAAGGGTATAAACTTCTCCCTAAACATTCAAAACCAGCTCAGAAATTCAAAAGTTGACGTGATAATGTGAGAAGACTTGATTCATTCATGATGCACACTCAGAATGGAATTTTTGAAAGCATTATTGGCTGACATTGTCATTGTGCTCCTCAAGCCACTGAATTTTGCATTGTGTGTTGTGCACACAAGGCTTTGAGAAAGCAGGACAAAGATTTTAGAATTGTTGAGAGAGAATTCTCATAAAAATAAAATACCACTCTTCCATGTCCAACTCACTCAATACCCAATAATAATACAAGCTACTGGTAGTAGTAAGTATACTAAGTATTAGTATATGTATGTATAGGTGGTGGTAATATTATGTGCTTGAGATTCCGAACGCGTGCTGGCTAATGATGAGAGCGGAAGGAAGGAGAGAAATGTATGGTCCTGTGGTTCTTGCCTCCATATGGCCAAATGGCATGAAAGAAAAGGCGTTTTCATTCTCATCATCCAACTTTATTTTACAGAGTGAGTTTTATGATGGCAAATGGGAAGTCCATTACATGTTCCCTTATCACAGTTAGTTAGCGTAATTTCGTGACTCACTCTTCACATTTCCCATATCATATTTTAACTATTGAATCAAATCTCGTTTCCGGATCCCAATCAGATGCTCATAAATCATTCATTCATTATTCCCATCGCCCGTAAATATATAATAAGTGTTCATTAAATACAAAGACAAAAGCCCTATATATAAAATGGAAATTTTTGTCTCCATTTTTCCTCGACTGATTAGTGGTTGGTTGACTGCACGTGCTAGAAAATTTTCAACTTTTTCCGTTAATCAAAAAGACTCAAGCCATCAATTAATCATCGGCAAAAGAAAACCATTCCTCCCTCTTCAAATTAAGGATATAATCGCATAATTAAAATCTTCCTACTTATTTACCATTCTGCATACATAAGGGTAAAATGTTTCAGTCAGTCAATGAAAGAACGAAACTTGCCATTAAAGCTAGCATTTATATTATTTATATTAATTTCCAACTAAAATTTTAAACATTCCCTAGAGAAAGCCTGAGCGCATTTTCGATTACTTAGTTTGTTGAAAAAAGGAGTATATAAACACTCAGTCCCTAACACAGCTAAACTCTGTAAGAAAGTAATAATCCAGAGCGGATATAAAAGGCTCTTTATCTCTTCCAAAATATTGCATTATGATGACTATGTCAAGCAACTGGAGCTCAAGTTATTATTTGTATAATGGACTTTTAATCGAAGAGAGGAGCAGTTTCATCTTTTATGTGTGAAAGTGTTGGCTGACTCACTCCATTTATACATCCTTCATCATTTAACTCTGCTTTGCATTTGATGCATCAAGGATCCTCTTTACGATAAAATAAAAGTTCACGCATTATTATTGCCAAGATGTAGTTGGATGACAGTCAGTGACAAACTTTTACTTATATCTTCACTCAATCTCTGTGTTTCGGTGCGGGGCAAAGATTAAGCCTTTTAATCGTAAATTTAAAGTCAGCAAAGTAGAAAAAGGGGGAAAAGACAGTGTAATTATTATCAGAGCACATCGAATTCTAAAATGTAAATTTCATGCAAATTATTTGCTTTTAATTTATGGCGTCCATTTTATTAAAATGGTTTTATGCAAAACTGCTTTACTCATTAGAGACCCAAAATTGTTGTGGGATGTCTTTTGAATTTTACTCGTTTTAATTCTTATTCTTGCTCCGTTCTCCAGTTTTGGTGGTGGGGAGAAAGTTTTGTACATGTGTATTTAGTGGATGGGATCTGGTGATAGGAAAGATATGTCTGCTTAGATTCAAGTCTCATTTGCCCTTCTCCGCCTTCCCCTCTCCTTTTTCCATATATCGATCTACCCTAAGCAAACTGTAATATTATAGTAAAAAGGCTTCTCTATCTATGCATCCATTTACAGAACAAGTATTAAGAAGTCAATCTGAATTTTTTCTTTTAAAAAAACTCTTTCTTCGGACTTGCAGAAACAAAAAGACATTATCTCTGAATTTCACTGTTGGAGCTTCCTCCTTCGTGTCCAAAAACTGAGGACTTCTCATCCTAATTCTTTCTTGGCTCCTCCAAATGTTGGCTTCTGGATTTTTTTATATTAAAAGGATGACGAGTGAGGAAAGCTGATATCATTTTCGTGAGGAATAGTTTCCTTCACTTCACACAAACACAATTCTTTTGTTCTACGTCCTATTCTTTCCTTTTACCATCAAAAGCATCCGAAAATGTTGGTAGACAATAGAATATATCAGAGAGAAAAAAAGTTAAAAGCTTGGAAAAGTCAAAAGTTATGTCGTATGACTGACAGCCAAAGTTACTCTATTATAAGTACAGCAGCAGAAAATATAATAAGAAATGACATGTGAGACAACTTTCACTGTGTAGGAAGTATAATCCATAATCCCAAATCTATCGAAAAATAAATTTTGTCGACTAATTTTTTACGACTACAAGAAGGAAACATGCGTTGAAAATATAGCAATATCAAATAACATTCACATAAATACCTTGTTGGCGAGAAATAGTTGCACTTCACTAATATAGTTAATTTAGGAAAGAAGGAAAGGAGATGGTGGACATATGGAAGGCATTGACTTGCCATAAACCAAAATGGAAAGGATGAGTTGTCTCCACTTTCACACGGAACAAAGTGAAAGGTATATGTAGTGAGTGAGTGACCTGTCCAATTTACTCTCGTCTTTACCAACATTTGATCCCAAATATATCTTTATACATGTTAGAGGACATGGGACTTGTCCATTCAAACAGAAATTTAGTCAACTCAACTTTGGCATCTGAAGAAACCCAGCAAAAGTCTCAACATTTTGATGTCCTTTTCTTCTTTTTCTGCCAATAGCATTTTCTATTTTAACGTTTATCATAAAACTGTTGACCATTCCTTTTATTACTAAAAACAACTTTCAATTCATTTTGTATTCCCTAACTCAGCACTTACAAGGCAATAAAAATTTCTACCGTTAAATGCCCACCTTGTCTTGTTTTTTTTTTTGTTAACAACTCTCATCGTGATGTAGTCTCAATCTGCTGAGGCTTCAGAAGGGGAAAAGTGTCAAATGACATCTTTCGTCTCTTATAAATATAGATAGCACTGTATGTATAAGTTTGAGTGACCGTGAACCAAAAATAAAAGTTTTACAAAGTGACTATCTTTACATTTATCTGATATTGACTGATGGACTCTATAGAGAAGGCAAGAAAGATAAAAGGGCGAGTTTCTTCCCCAGTATAAATTACTCCTTCCGTTTCTCACAAGCCCTTATCAAAAGCATCTTTTTTCGACCAGTAAAAGTGTGAAAGGGGAAACGGATTTAGCAAATCTATAATATGAACCCCTCTCATCGAAATCAAAAAGATGGAAAAGATGCTGACATAACATGACAAGGAATTGGGCAGAGTAATAATAAGTAAAAGAGGGAACCGGTAAAGAGTTCCTTCCTTGCTTCATCCAACAGGACAATGAAAAAACATCCTAAATTTCCCATCGAATTGAATCCAAAGATTGAACCCTTTATCGCTTGTACCTACAACGAAGGATGAGCTAAGTACTTATGTCTGTTGGACTAATGGCAAAGTTTCCTCCGACTTCTCCCAGAGTTGGTCTGGTGTGGTCCAAACAAGTCTTGCCAAAAAGAGTAATCTCTGAACAAAAGAAAGGTCTCTCTCTCTCTCTGCATGGTTTTTGGATTATATAGTTAGGAGAATCTGTTGACTATAGTCATTACATTGAATTGACTGATTCAGCATCTCACACACAATAAATCCAGAACCAAATTATTCCTCTCAATTCATCCCGATCCCCATTATTATTTATCCTCATCCTTTGGAGCCCTTTTCATTGCTGCAATGACTATTTATTATGGCAGTCACCGCAAATCCCAATTCATTTTTGAGACCCTTCGCCCTCCCCAATTGCCCCTTGTGTACTATATAATGCACACACTTCCTACATTTTAATCTTCCCTAAATCCAAAGCAGTTGTCCGATATTGAGCTCCTGATGCTCATTTCCACCATTACTCATTCATGGAGATCACAGAAAAGCTTGCTAATCATCTTCACTCTAAATATTATAAGAGTAAGCCCTTTGCATCGTCCGTATGACAGATTTAGATTTAGCAGGAGTAAATAGTTAGCAGCCACCCAAAATTACATAGTCAACTACAGAGTGCACACAAATAAATCTTAAAATATTCTACTCGTGGAGATTCCAACTCTTTCCAAAGTACAAATGCAAGCAATGGAATGGAAGTAAGGAAAGAGAACGGTTTAATCAGCCAGAGACATATTTAGTAATATATGGGATTTGTGAGACAGTTTCCTCACTTAAAATTTTAACTATGAAGAGACAAGGGATGGGACGGCGGAGAAAGTTTTATTTCTTTAATCTAAAATCCAAACGAAGACAAACTCTTGGAAAGCAAATACAGTGGAAAGATGAATGTAATATCTGTATAATGCAGAGAAATAAGGCATAAATCCTTCCGGCAATAATAACTAATGAATGAGCAGAGGAGACTTTCTCCAAATCTAAAATCCAATCCATTCTCATTCCAACTCATCTCATTTCTCTGTGCAAGCCCAAATGCTCAAAACTCAAAGATTCCCACCAACTCTGAGATACTTTATACAAATTACATATTGCTCTTCTCGTGTAGTTAGCTATTGTGTGTTTATAATGCTGCAGTTTCAGTTAATTTTGATGCAGTTCGCCCTTTCTTCTCATAATTCTTTACCTCTGCTACTAGTGCTACTGTCCCTCTCTCTTATCTCTATTCAAATTCCAGATTACTTCTATATGTTCGTAATACTTATATAAATCGCAATTTGTTCAATAAAGGAGAAATTTCACCCTTTCCCCACTTATTTTCTATTCACATCTACAACTCAACATTGGATGGATATATTGCTCTTGTACTAATCTATTCAATTCTCTGTCGCTATAAATTTTGGTCTTGGTCTCAATATCTTCAATACCAAATCCAATCCACTCTCTCTCTCTGCATTTTATACAGACAAATAATAGATATCGTCTTATATTCCTTCTCCCCCACAGTCAACAAAGTGTGAGACAAGAAAAGAGTTATTATGTGCTCAGACTCCTTCTTTTTCTCCACAAATAGGAACATTGGCTCAACAGAAATATGGAAAGCAGGATCTCACTCTCTCCTCCAATATTTTTACTTATTGGCACAAATAGCAATAAAACGGAAGGAAGGAAACGGATAAAATGATGCACTTTATGCCACACAAGAGAAAGGAATAAAGAACGATGAAAGGAAAAATATATGCATGAAAAATGTTGTATTGTGTATTCTCGTAGTAGTGGAATAAAATGCAGAGCAAAAAATGTAATATGGTTATGATGCAATTCTTATCCCATTTGGGAGATAGGCAAGTTCAAGTTTAGCTTAAATCCGGAAGCTGGGTAATAAGCGTGAAGAGAGCAAGTTGTCCCCACGTCTTGTCTTTGGATTTCACGGTTCAGTTCAGCCAACAATGACATGACAATGGACTAGTATTAGGAAATGCATTCACATTCCAAAGTTGGAGAATATGCAGCAAAACATGCAACGAGGAGGAAGTGGAGAAAGATGCACATTTTATGTCTTTCTGCAAGTGAAGAGGGGATGAAACCACTCCCGGAGGCATTATCAGAGACCAATTCAAAATTTCCAAATGTTTAGTTTACCCTTCATCCGAGACTTTGAACAAATTCCCATCACCACCCTACCTACAATCTATTCATGAATGGGCTTAAGATTAAAATAAGCCCTATCCTATACAATACAATAAACAGAGCTTTATTTCTGAAGGATGAAAAATAGAAAATCTCAAACAATAACAGAGTGCGTATCTATACCAAAACTGGTTTCACTGAGAATGACAGAATCGCTGCCATAAAATAAAGCGGAATGCATTTTTTCAATTCTCTCTTTAACCGCTTTCACCAAAAGTAATAACATTGCATTGCATTGCATGCATTCGTATATTCTTATCGTGGTGGTATTTGAAATTCATTTATAAACCCGTATCCAATCATGTTTAGATCAATATCCACATCAATCCCTATCGTTTAAATCGCAACGATCTATTTTGAATGAATGCGACGATCAAGATACTCATCTAAAATTGGATAATTTATCCATGTTTTGGAAGGGAAGCAAAAGTGCGTTAGTTAAACTCAAGTGGAGATAATCCTCATGTGCACATTAGCCATATGTAGCCAGAGTAAACTTTACAACTCTCACACAAACTTTCTTTGATGTTTTAAGAAAATACTTTGGTAAACTATGTTGGCGTTCTCCCACACAAACAAAGACCTCAGCCCACCATACCATAAGTTACCAACAAGAAAAAGAAGAAGCACGAGAAAAATGCATTTTGCATTAGCTGCTGGACCTTGAATCTTTTTGCTGGCATAAACTTGAGAAAACTTGATGCATGATTGAACTCTGAATTTAACAGTTTGGTTTGTCATCAATCTCTCTTTTATAAATATTCTTACAAAAACTTGCAAAAACAAGGAGCAAAAACATATCATATAATATTCAATCAATAGCACGTGTACAATTAAAAATTGAAGAAACGGAAACCCAAAACTTTTGCAGAGCACTTTTGCTTGCAGTTTTTTAGCAATTTTGTTTCAAAAACAGACCAAGTACTCGTTATGAAGGAGAATTTAGAATAAAGGATAAAATGTGAAAAGTCACGCTTCCTCTCCAACTCAATTTAGTATTTTGAATTTTTGTATGCTCTCTCTCTCTCTCTGACTGCCTTCAGCGTTCAAGGTTTTCCAAGTATTTTGCAATTCATGCACTGTTTTCACTGGCCATAGACAAATGGACGTGGAATGGAAAATAGGCAACATTTGTATAGAAAGTGCACAACATTAAACATTTAACATCCTGATAAAAAAATAGCCACACACGAGTGACGTCAAATGCAAACCACAACTAATGCCTTTGGAATTAAAACTGTTTTAAAAATAGGATCCAATTCCACTTAATTTACTTTGTAATCAAACCAATTTGCGTAATCAAAATATCCACAAGGGCTAAGGGAGCCTTTAAATGTAGTGTAGACGAGGCAATAAAATCACAAAGAAATGAATGAGGGCCATAACATTTCCCATTTTACCCATGCATAATAACTTTGTATGTATGTGTATATAGGGGTAAGAAGACATATCAGTTGCAGAATCAGAGGAAATTCCCAGCGTAGCACCTCATCTCTTACAAACTCCAGAGTTGCAAATTCCCAAACCAGCAAAACTTCCAAAACTCTTTTAAAGGTAGTCGAAAGAAACAACTACTTTCTTTTTCCAAGCATGAATGTTCCATGTTCAACTCCATTTCTCATCTGTCCTCCTATTCCATGTAAAAAAAAGTCCCAGAGTGGCATGTAGCAAGATCTCTTCGTCTTTTATACATATTTCCTTTCTCCATGCGGGATTCATTCATATAATAATAATAATCATAATGATATGTTAAGGTTCTTCCTGTAGATCAGTGAGAATAGGGAGAAGTCGTCCGTGTACATTTATGAGGGTTTGGTCCTACTGAGGATAAATTTCACGTGCAACTGAGTCCATGGTGGACGGATCTCATCTGCTTACAGATATGGCTGGAATAATATTACACTTGGAGGGCAAGGAGAGGGCCAAAAGCTGGTGTGCTCAAACTAGCGTGTAATGCCAAGAATGTTCCTGTGTCAATGGGATCCAACATCCAATTTATTTGTGACTAATTTAATCCGATCGAACTCAACGCCATTTCCTCTTTGGAACTAAACTAAAGCTCTTGTATAAAATAAAACCTATCCATTCACTCCTTTTACTCCTAAAACTTTCAAACTACTAAAATTTAGTGCTATGGGAAGCGGATATAGAGGAGCACACGTAATTCGAGAAGAGAATTTATTTGGCTGACTCTATCTATCTAGCAGCTTGTTCCGATCCCCACCCAATCCACATATATAAGTATTATCCATTCCAAACACTTATCCATCTCACCCTGTCCGTCTTTCCCTACCTACTTTAAATACAAACAACTTCCAGCCTTTTCACCAACTTGACTCGAGTGTCTTTCTCTCTTCTCCATTGTTCCTAATGACCTCCGTCTTCTTACAACCCGAGAGGGTGCAAATTGCAAGCTGTAAATTATCCAGATTTATAGCACCATATTTCCCTTTCAATGTATGCATCTGCCATCAACAAAATTATGGCACAAGAGAAAGTTGAAAGGATATGAGTTGTGAAGAGGAGATACACTTTCTCAATAGGTCATCATCATCCTACCTTTACTTCAATTCAACCCAATTTCCTTTCTTTTTCATCTTGGGGTAAAGTCAACAGAGCTGGAGTGACACTTTATCATTTTTATGGCCAAATAAAATATTTAATGTCACATAATGATAATGTCCAAGCATTGGCTGCCAATATCTATACCACACTTGATATGAATATGACAGCATGCCAAATTTGGAACCAAATAAGAAGAACACCAGCTGCAAAAAGTTATGAAGAAGATGCCACATATGATCTAGAGTCTAGATTCTAGACCTACACACAGCATCAACTGTCAGCGTATACTACAAAAATTCTTCATCCAACATTGACTTGGATGGGAATATGGCATGAGACATGAGAAATAATACAGCAGAGTAAGGTAATAAACACTTTCTCCGTTTTTTTGCTTGACTCAAGTGAAATCGTTCGTGATCGTGATGCAGTTCCCGTAATTAAAGTGGAACTGCTGAGCTCTTTTCCAAAAAAAAATGAAAAAGATGAAATGGCCATTAAATACGAGAACTGCCAGCATCTCTATTAAATTCTAGAAATGTTCTGGTAAACATTCCATAAAAATATATATAAGAATTCGCTCCACGAATTTAACACAAAAAATTTGCGCAACTTTCTCCCTTGTTCTCACGTATTTAATCATTTCTTTTAATAGCCTACTCTACCTCTTGTTTGTTTACCTAAAGGGAACCATCATATCGTAAACTGGCAGCATTGCAACGATCCTAAAAATTGTCTAATTTCATAGAATAAAACAATTTGCAGAATTATTTTGTCATATATGAAGCCAAATACTTAATTGGGGCACATACGTTGGAATATTTATCTCACTCGTGAAATTGCAGTCGTTGGATGAAAAAAATAGCCAATTCACCAGCTCTTGGCTTGAGAGTTGTATACAAAACAAGGTTTGAAATACTTTGAAAGTGGAAGGCCGTGTTGTTTTCCTCAGTTTCCGTCCCACTCCGAACTGCTTTTACGATTTAGGACAAAACTCATGTCGGATTGAAAGAAATCTGCAACCAGCGTTTGTTTGCTTACAAGCTTATGTAGTCAATCCTTGGATTTTTGTATAGTTGGATTCTTTTTTTAACAAACTATGTTTATGTGCATTATAAGCTTTCTCTCTTGGTGAAAGTTGGTGCAAAAATGTTGGATAAAAATACTTTTGCATATCATTCATATCATTCAACTCTTGTCCCACTTCCAGTACAACAGTATATACTTATATATACGTTGTTGCATTTTGGACAAAGTTAAATTACTCTGCTACTTTTAGTTAAGCTAAGCGATAAAATCCGTGTCCTGGCTGAACCTGCATTACGTTTGTTAATAAGCTCTTTGAGCCTAAAACTGGAAAGTTTAAGTCTCCTCTTTAGTTTTGATGGTGGCTACTGTACTTTACTCTTTACAGAACAAGTAGTTTCTAGATTAAACATTAGAACGCTCTAATTCCTTCGAATCATGGTGATTACTTATTTCCACGATTTCTACTTTTTCTCTTGTTGTCGCCGTCAGCAAATTCTTTTCACAGTTCTCTGCTTCGTTTTATTACCCTGATCTGACAAAGGAAAAGTTGAACAAATGCCTTGTAAATAAGGATTGACTTTACTTTTCAAAGTTTGTTTGGCAGAAGGATGAAAACAAGGAGATGCTTATACCTTTGCTTGGCTTTAGACTGCAGATAGATATCAACTATAAATGTTGAGTGAAAGAATAAAAATCTTGTAAGTAACAAAATGTCATGTAAATGCTGCCATTTTTTCCTTCGCCAACTAGAAATTGCAATATACTGTCTTCCCGGACGTAAACTACCTTCTCATGCGTGTACAATTCTGCTCAATAATACAGTGAATGCAGTTGTGTTTTATCTTTATTTTTATTATTACTGCATATGAAAAATACATGGGATTGTTGTTTGTAGGAAGAACGTGCCCTTTCCATCCTAACCTTGTTAATAATAAAATTACTACACATCCAAGATGCCAAACTATGGCGGAAAAGAAAATGAAAAAGATTTCTGCAACTTTCTCTATCCATT
Organism: Proisotoma minuta; assembly: GCA_034698145.1. Classification (NCBI taxonomy): domain Eukaryota; kingdom Metazoa; phylum Arthropoda; class Collembola; order Entomobryomorpha; family Isotomidae; genus Proisotoma; species Proisotoma minuta. The sequence goes on from JAQIXN010000603.1 coordinate 13,531, forward strand.
AAATAATCGGGCTATTTTAGGCCAACATATTTCCCTCATGCCAAGAAAATTTAATTTTGTCAGCAATAAAATGAGGAAAGAATACCATTTCCGTAGGCAAATGTAGGTTATCATATTGTATCCCTTTTAACTCATTTCACATTCCGCAGAATTCCTAGTTCAATGTTTTGTCATCTACAACAAGTGTCCAGAATCTAGCAAAATCCTTCTAGTCCTAACATAAGTATATTTAATATATGTGCGTATACTGTTTTAACCAGAGAAAAGTTTTTTTTGCTTTCGTTGCTCACTCGCAGCTGGAGGCACTTTAACAATTTGATCCTACATCGAGACAAAAACTAGAATGAAAAATAGATATATGAAAAAAGATGAAACACAGGAACAAATAAAAAAAAATGAAGGGAAATTTGCAAATCTGGCTTAAAAGTTGGATCTAGAAAGATAACGAGGCAGAGGAAAGTTGAAATACAGAGAACATGCCAAATAGAACAGAGGATGAGGAGATTGCTGAAAGAGATTAGCACAATAGTTGCATATTTCAGAATTGTGAAATGTATGTATATGCTTTAGGTGATGAAGACAACAAGAAATGCAATCCAAGGCCATTTGTAGAGAGAAAGCGAAAATTTATTTTGGATGCGGAATTGGTATTTTGGCGTAAGAAGGGCAAACGGTGTGGGCCAGCTTAGGAAAGACTATTGGGTTGGGATTTGAAACTGGCAAGAAGACAGAGGATAGATTATCTCGAATCCAAATCAATTACACTCAGTTGATCATAAATCATCGACAAGTCAGCAAAGAGGGTGACAAAGCTCGAAACTTTCTCCTCCACTCCTACTCCCAGATTACTCACCAAGAATAATAACAAGGACTGACTATCCACTGCTTAAAGTGTATATAATATGTAATGGAAAATGGAACAAACTTATATTTGATCACAAAAGGGTTCTAATTATGAAGAGAGCATTGCTTGTTTCATGTATAGATTTATCACGATTCTTTCTTTGTCCTGCTTCAAGAAGGATTTTGTATTAACTGGGGAAAAAAAGAGTAAAGAAATAGAAAACAATTACTCTACAAGAGACCCATTTCCTGACTCCCAATTTTTGCAGTCTACTTGGTCCCTTCAATGTAGTTGCCCAGTATGGATTAACCCGAGAGGACAAAATGGACTTGGAAAGCAATCAGACACAAATAATCTCTTTGCTATTTCATTTTTCACATCAAAGCGGCATGGGCTCGTTTCCTTCCTCAACTTTTTCCGCCACCTTTCTTTATATATCTTCTACACGGCTTACCTGCAAATAACAAAAAGAAAGAAATCAATTTTATTTCCTGAATTTTATGTCAAACACATTTTTGTCGGCTTGTTACAAGTAATGAAATTTGTGATGCGTATCGTAGTTTCTCAGCAATTATGGCAAATGTTAGTAAATAACAATGTACATGTGCAGATAATATCTGTAATAGATATTTGAGAATCGATTGTTGATGGCTGTACGTGAGGATTATATTACGGTTGATCATTATAAATACTTGAGATTTATATAGGATGGTATTTCTTTACATTATAATATCCGACGACTTGAAGTTTGGGATAAGCCATAATAATAGGAGCGTGTCTTGAGTTCTGCCACGCCAGGGCACTCATGATTTATAACCTTAATAATATCTTTACAACTATCCCATCAACGAAACTTGTTTTTATCATCCCTTCCAGTTTCTCCAGTAATTTTCTTGCTCATCCAATGCACTTTATCTACTCCTCAGCGGAAGCCGTGACCAAGAGCAATCCAAAACTATCTCTCACGTCCACACCTCACCCTTTTCTTTCAACATTGCATATTATATAGGGAGCTGAGGGTGAAAGGAAATCCAACGTTTCAAGTCAATAATATGTCAACTGCCAAATGCAAATTGTTTGACCGCACACTCAAGAATTCGTTACTACTCTTTCTCCAAGCCCCAATTTGAGAAGACATCCTTTAAGACACAATAAAAGGAGATCAAGTCATAAGATGAGCAGAATTCTATCGGGAATCAGGAACCGCAGCTCAGAAGACTCCCTCCCAGTAATAAACGAAGTAAGGCCCCATTAGAATACAAAACGAGCTTCATTTCCCCATAAACGACCTTCTGAATATTCCACTTTCAATCTACAAAACCAACGCGGACCAATATTATCAAACTCCAGCCAAGCAACTAATAGTGGTAAAGCTTTTATGGAAAATATAGAACGGACAAAGATTGAATGATAAACTCCTATTTATGAATATCGTCTCTTACTTTCTCCACTATCTCCCAATTCCCAGGCCAGATTCTCACAAGAAGAGAAAGGGCCAGAACATTGCAGAGGAGAAGCCAAGCCAAAATCCCTTGAGCAGGTTTCGAACTCATAAAAATTTCAATTCTCCAGCTCAATATCATTTTCCAAGAGATAAGAGAAAAGGCACAAGACTCGTCCTTCTTCCTCTTGTCAGAATAAAGAAATTCAAGTGCAATGCCTTCATGCCAAAACCATTGACATGACATGCAGGGCCAATCACCTCTAATCTTACACATTTACTCTGGGTACACATGCAACTCTCCGCCTTTCTCTTTAACGAGATTGCAAAAGAAAGAATTGACAAAGAAAGATAGTACATGGTATATACATCATATCATCGCATTTCTTGGGATTTCCATCCTAAACTCGATGCATGCAGGTGGACGTAGACAATCCCAATCTTCTAAATAAAACAGCAAGTAAGTACATGTATTATCTAACATGGATGAAACAAGCTACGCAACGTTAATGCCGGGAGTATAGTACTTGTGTGAGATATAGATCCAACAACATCAAATTCCCACAACTCTAATTCCCAAGGGGCCTTGTTTTCTCCGAATGATGCAACTCCCAAAGCTTCATATACTTATACCATTGGAGAGAGCCAAGAGAAACTCAAACTGCATGTTTCTTTTCTATCCACCGTCAATGAAAAAGTGAAATATCAAATGAAAGTCAATATTCATATTCACACAACAAAAATGATATATATTGAGCAATAAGAAAATCACACGAAAATTACAAAATGCGTGAATTGAAACATTTTAGAATGTCTTTCTTTGTATAACTATATATAAATTGAGATGTGAGTGTAGAAGAAAGTAAATAAGTAAATACATGGGAGAGCTTCTTGTGCGTCTTTTAGATCACTTGATGCGGGACGAGAGAAACCTCAAACTGCGGAAGTCAAGTCCATTTCAAAGGTGATTTCAATCGAATAGCAGGACACTAAATATAAAGTAAATGTCACCTCATTTTTATTTTCCAAGAGCCAATAGAGAACCCAACTTAGCTGAAAACAAATTCTAAACCACACACACAAATATCGTAAAGAAGAAAAACTTCCGCATCCTGCTTTTAAATTTTCTACAGAGTTTTCCACTAAACCTCAGAAAAAACAGATAAAACACCCCAAAACCAAACAACAGACACCAGAATCATTGAACATTTTTGGCCTGTCTTTTAAAAGTTGGGAGTTTTATATTGAATTGAATCTTCAAATAGTTGGAAGGCAGTATAAGAAGAAGTGCACTCACTGCCAGTCAAAGTCAAGTCAAACGTTTGACTATTTGACGGTCAAGGCTCATTCCTTTACAATTTTCAATCGAATTTCCAATTTCGACTTTCTCACCCCAAACACTAAATTGAAGTTGCATCTGCATCAAATTACATCACTTTACTCTAAATCACGTTCTGTCTTTCCAGCCGCACGCTTTTTTCTAAAACCAAAAGCCAGCAAGGAACAAGGAAACGACTGTCAATCAAAGTGGGAGAAGTTTCTGTTTGTTTTACAAAAGCTCTTGTTCTTTTCACTAAGCAAAGAGTTGGCAGCAAATGTATCTGCATTCTTTAAACAAATTCAATAATACACAATGAGCTGTAATGTAATACAATTCAATTTAATCTCAAATGAATTTAGCAAAAACTGAGAAAACATTCTTTCATCCCAACTCTTTGATGGAATTTGTGTATTTTGTTTCCCGGAAATTTTAGAAATGGCTGAATGCAATTTATCCCACAACTCGTGTGCTTTTTTGAAAGCGCATTTGTAGTTTTTGCTGTAATTGGATGTATTACATCTCCACATGAATAGGATCCCATGCACAGGCATGTTGCCAACTAATATGAACAAATTTAGGAAGCTCCTTACTTATCACGCCATATATCATTTTATTATTTTCTCTCTAGTTTTTTTGGCAAACTTTGCTAAATTTTATTTCTTTAGTTTAATTTCCAACCATTTCAAATGCCATAAAATAACCTCTTTTTAAAACATCTGAAAAGGGAAAATAAAATAATCATTGTTGCTTTCTGGAAAATGAAGGAATAAAATTTCCACATAAAATTACTTTGCTACTTTCACCGGTTCTACAAAGGACCTAATAATATTTGAGGATAAATAAATTGTTATTATTAAAACTGCAAATGTCATAACGAGCTTGTCTGAAATTTTCATTTTGTTTTCCCAACTGAATGATTTGGATCCCATTCAACTCTGTTCATCCCCAGACTTTTGACTTTTACTCTTTTGGCCAATATGTGTATATAAACAACAATCTGTCTTCACTGCTCATTGGATACAGCCGCATACATGGCAAACAGAACCAAAGGCAAGTTGTATACACAAACCGCTTTTTGAAATAAAAATCTCCCCTCTTTCATTGATGCTGTTCTTTTAGCTTTTCTATCCAATTTCTTGTTAATGTTCATCCCTTTTGCCCAAATAATGAAAAGGCTTGCTTTGCTTGCCGAAAAAAACGTTAAATAAACAAAACGAGTGTACTCTTATACCCCATTTAAATTAAATATTATCGCATTGCATGAGATGATACAAAAAAGAGAGTAGTGGATTGCAACGCAGTTTTATTTCCCCTCTTGCTCAAATCCACGCAAGGCAATGCTTTCTTTTCGTCTCAGGGGTCGAGTCGTTTTGTTAGTTACACTGCATTGAAACTGGATACTACACATCACATTGCTTCATAATTTAATGTGGTGTAATGCAACAAAGTTCCCCATGTATCAGCAGATGCATTTCATTGCATATTGCACTTGCTTGCTCTTCGCTGAACCAAAAGCAATAACTGCATTGTATTGCCCAGCCCTTCCTCTTTGTTCACTTTTGATTATTACCATCTATAATTCATGTTTTCAACATTCAATCTAAAATTTCACTTCAATAGTTTTGTTTAATCTTTCTCTCAAAGTTTGAAATCTTGGCTAGATTTACGACCAAAAGCCATTCAACTCAACATGACAAATCAAATACAAAATACAATGTGAAGGTAAATAAAATTTATGAATGGTGAAAAGAACAAGTACATGTATCCATCTAATCAAATGACTGCAGCAAAAGTTGCAAAGCAAAGCTGCATCAAATTTATTCCATAAGTGCTATTTGCCTCGTGCCCTATCATATATTGACTATCATTTATCAGAATCTACATCTCAAATTCCTCAAATAAGCAAATAGTGACTGAGAAGAAAATGCCAGAATGCACAATATGTATATGTACGTTATTGTATATATCAGCCTTCCTTCTCTCGGCATCATCTTATTCTGATCTGAATTCGAATTCCTGAGCTTGATTCTAAAATTTAAGATTATCTAAATTCTATCCAAGTAGGAAAGGACGAGACAGGGATGGTTCATTTATCTTTGTCCCAAGAATTTACCTTCTCTTTGGCCTACCACGGGCCAAACCACAAGAGCAGAGAGAGCAAGTCTTGAGGGAACAGGAATTTATTTTCAGCATAATAAGAATAGCTTTAGGTCTCGATCAAAATCTATCTTTCCATTTCCAACAAAAAAATTCGATTCTTTAGTCAAGTCAAAATTCAATTTGAATTGAATAATAACGGAGGAAAATGAAAATTCCTTTTCAAAGTACAAAATACAAATGAACACAATAAAATTTCTTCGAAACGTATGCAATTATTTCCCCCTTTTATGCAATGATATACCGACATTTTATAAATTGACTTATTGGTCCCAAATTCTAAATTTTATTTGTTATAACCAATTACGATTTTGACATGAGCAAAATTATAAAGATTACAAAGTAATTTAAATGATCCATCTCCCGAGACGTCAAATATGAATGAATTTAATTTCCGTCCAAAAACTGGGAAAACAATTAAAAGTTGACTAAATTTTATTCCCAACCAATACTTTCTCCTTGTGCATGCACAACATGTGAGTATTTGAGTTGAGCTGTTCCAAATAAGGAAACCTAATTTCCGTTACGTTGCGTGATTGCGGTTGCGAAATTTTAAACTGCAAGATGGCTGTAACTTATTTTAAGACCTTGCATGTGAGAAAACTCTTGCAAAACTACACAAGAAGAGAAGGTTGCCAATAAATTAGGATGAAAAAGAAACACATAACAGCACGTAGACAAACAAAAAGATATTTTTTACTTACAAGAGAAAACAAAGAGAAATCAAGATCAAGATACAAAAGGACTTTTTCATTATGGCCCATAGTTCTCTACACATTCGAACTTTGAGCAAAAGAAAAGATTCAAACAAATCGTAAAAATACTTAAAGACAAAAGGAGAGAGAGAAACAGCAATACATAAAACCTAACATATTCAAATAAATTAGGCAGTCTACATACTTTTGTGTTTACAAGTTTTGCAGTTATGCTTCTTAACAGTCACATCTACACTTTACACAATAAGTTCATAGACCCTCGGAGACAATAAGTAGACGAATAATTTTTTCCCCTCTTCTTCTCAGCTAAAAGAACCACCCACTGACTGGTGTAATGGAAAATATTTCCACCATTTGTATTATAAGTATTGCATTAAAAAGAAGTAAAAAAAATGTCGGAGGTGGTTGAAAAGAGATTATTAGCTTGTTTTGTAAGAGTGAAAGTTGGGCCTGTGTTAGTAAGTAGTCCCTGAGAAACCATTTAACATGCACACATACATGAACACAAGTCCCATTAACATTAGACACAGTCCATTTTCCTAGAAAATTTCTCCAAATGAAACAAATAAAATGAGGAGGGGGGCGGACAGTTAGGCAATATATTGTCTAAAACACAGCTTCAAACCTAGAAACTAATTGTCCTTCTCTTACACTCTTTCTAGGAGCAACTTTCTCCAACAGATAGAGTCCTAAGGGGAACTAACTATTTAGGCTCCAAATGTTGTAGGAGTATAGGAGGAATTCTAAAACACCATTATGGAACGGACAGAAGCTGAAATAAGGTATGAAATATTGCAAAAAGTATCCCATCTTTGGTGAGGTGCACAATGTTGAACGGGATTTTGTTAGCTCATTTCTCGGATGGTTGCTGCTGCTGCTTCTAACTCAGGTAGAACAATAGCCAATTTAGAAATAAAGACATCCCCTAAATCTTGATTTAGTTTTTGATTCTCATCTCACTCCTACAAAAACCATTACAGATATTACTGACCAAGATGGCCTTTAGATATATTTTAGATCAGACTTTCTCCTGTTTCGTGTCTTGTGTTATCAGGGAGAGACAATAGTCATTACCGTTAAGCCCACTACTCCAGGTCAGGAAGACACAAATCAAGAGCAACCTGGCGAGTGAAAGCCTCACATAATTGCTACTTGGTCAGCCAACTGCTCAAATATCATTAAAAGATCTTTTCCACTCTGCAACTATCTTCTAAACCAGACAAGAAGTCGCGTCCAAATCTCTTCTTCTTGGTTAAGATATGGTCGAGTAGTCATAAGACATAAGGGGTAACCCTCCAACTCCAATTTCAAATCCAATTCTTCCTATCATAAGATCTGCTTGTCAGCAAAATCAAAATCTCAAGTTGGTTGGGTTAGGACTTGTGAATTTTATTTGATCTTTCTGAAAATGTCCAGAGGAAAGAGGGACTCTCTTAACTCTCTCTTAAATCTCCTTCCAGCCGTGTTTACATGTGATTATGAACTCTTGCACACAACTTTGATGAACCCTCTTTGAGACCGTTGATTAGGTTAAATCACCCCACCCCTATCTATCCTCACTGTCAATGTCAATAGAAGAAGGAAAAATATACGCTCCTGTAAAGCCTTAAATACAAGAATATCTATCTCTGCTTGGACTCAGTGATGTGTGCCCTTATTCTATTACATCCATTGGAACATTAGAAGAAGACGGAGAAAGTTCTCTTTGCATATACATGAGACTGTATTATTATGAAAACTTTTGACATTTCCCCATTTATTAGATTTGTTCTCATTTGCTTCGTTTGGATGGTGGTGGGTGAAAGTCAATGCGGATTTACAGATTTAGATTGAAAGTTCTTGGTATTTCTCATGGCCACCACCAGCAATACCACATAACCTGGTTTGTAGCATAACATGTCATTTTACATCTCATCTCCAACTCTGATCCAATCCAATAATCACATTTCATTTCATCTCCCAACTCCAGTCCCAGTCAGTTAGAGTCAAATTCGATGCCAAACTTTATAGATGGAAACATTGAAATATTCGGAAATTATTATTCATCCTTGAGAAAATCCAATTTCAGCCCAATCCAAACCAACCAACCAAATACAGGGCTCCAAGAAATGAAAGGGGGATTAAGTGAAATTCACATGAATTCTCATCAATACATACTTGTCCAGAATATATGGAGAACAAATAAATGACGAATGGAATAAACCAGATCCAAAAACATGATAATATTTCCTATATAACATGATCATCATCATTATCACACAGTGGGATGAACATTCACATCTATATACACCCAATCAAACACTGATTCACTTATATCTCTCGAAGAATAAAACAAGTCCATCCATCCCATCAACCCAACTAATCTATTGTCTTTCCTCCTTCCTTCAATTGAATTAACGAAAATGATATGAAACAATAAAATGGTGGAGAAGAGGACAATAAGAATTGGGGTGAAACCCTCGAGAATCTAACATATATCTATATATATCTATCTATATACACAATGTAGACATATGCAGCAGGTCTTAAATCAGTTTTTGTTTTGTGCTTTATTTGCTAAATGCAAATCCATTATAGAAATAATAATACATGCATTGTGTTGTGCTCTGCAGGAGGTCTTTATCCACCAAAAACTAAAGACAGCAAGAAATGAACTCTTACTCGAGATGCTTGTGGCAAGAGAGAGAGAGAGGGGATGAATAAGGCATTGTTGTGTTTACTAAAACCAAAAACTTGTCCCTTGTCTCTGTTCTTCTTGGATTGCTTTGTACACACTCTGCATTGTTGACTATCTGATGGGACAACATTTAAATTCAAAATCTATTTCGAGTTTCTAAATTTACTCAATCCTTTGCTTCCTTCTAATTCAATCTAACAACTCCAAATATGTAAATTAGCACGCTCATTGCTGTATATTTGTCTACCTGCAGCGATGCAAGAGACGTCACTTTAGCAGAATGTTAATGAGCCAAAGGAAATATTCAAATGGAACCTAAATAGTTTGCAGATTTAGTCTAAAATGATTTGCATGTGACAAAGATCTACTTATAAAGTCAATTCTTATAGTAAAGACTTATCAAAGTTGCAAAGTCAGAGCCAACTCATTTTGGATGACAAACAAATTTTAATTGTAAATCCCTTCCCTGTTCCAATTACAATGACTTTCTCCATTTCCCTTCATTTTCCTACGTAAACTACTAAATACATATTACTACTACGTAGTATTTTGAAGTGGATAGAGATTACTAATTTGGGAAAGTATGGTTGGACAGAAATGCAAAGTTATTAGGTAGTCCGTAAGAGACAAACAGAGTTAGCCAACTCCCAAATGCCAATAGTTGACTTTCTCTTCCTCCGCAAGCCAATAAATTAGCTTGCAATTTGAGCCAGACTGTGCCCTGGCATTAGAAAGTAAATGTACACATTGAGAGGATGAGGTTGTTAATGACCATTTAGCAAAGTTAGTTAGATTTTGAATCCGGCCATTTCTAATTTATATGCGTAAATCAACTTGTACAAACAGAGTCAAAAGAGTAAGTAGTGAGTGCATGTGCTGACATTGCTTGCACGCTGCAGCACTGTTTAATTTCCCTTTAATTTACTGGCAATGGTAAAGAGACGGATGGAATACTTTGGGGACTGTGTGGGCTCATCTCATGTTCAATTTTGCATCTCATATCCGCAGCTAAATAGACACTCGTTCCCACGGGTGGAGATAAAACCTTCATCAAAAACATTCAACATCAGGCCACAACTAACTTGGAATTCACAGTCAATAGTCAGGCCAAATTAAGCTCAAAAGCTCAAGTGCAACCAACCTAATCCAAAATAGTACCAAATTACCAAAGTTGTTGGAAATGTGTCTCTAATTTAGCCCTCCTCTTCTCCTTTATGTATGCAACTTTATGCCCTTCAGAGAAAATGATTCCAAACTCTCTCTCTGCTTTGGTTTGTATAAGCAAATTCTTTGACTTTCCTTTCAAATGTTTGGGTATAAAATTTGTGTTAATGAAAAAACTTGAAAAGTCACATGACAAAAAGTTTGTGAAAATTTCATGCAATAATAGTTTACTTAGTTCTGTCAAGTGTTCACTTGCACTAAATGACATTAGAGATTGAAGCCCTTTTCATTCCGGAAAATAAACTACCTTTCGTTTACTAAGGAACTTGAAAAGAGCAGCCCACTCTTGATATAGAGGTAATTAGCACTTTCACTCATTAAATACTCTGTCTCTCATATCGTTTGCTATCACCCAATGCAAGCAATTTAGTTTTGCTTCTGTTTCATTATAAATAGTAGTACTAGTTGCCTTCAGGAAAAGGAAGCAGTTGGTTGCCTCTTCATTTTCTAAATATTCTTTCATTCATTTGGAATTCTGGTGGATGCATAATATTCTGCTGTGTCATTATCTAACAACCATCATTTACGTACCAAGTAGCTACTTCCTACTAATCGCTCCATTTCCAACATTTTCAAACTATCCAAGTGAGTCCAACCATTAACTATTCTTTTTTCACGTATTTTGCATTAGTTTAGTATTAGGAGACCACGCTCTTGGTACAAACGGCATCATGGGAGACCAAATTAGGGAGACTCTTTATTCTCCTCAAATTCCTTTTGTGCATTTTGTCCCCTTCCAACACAAATAATGGCCAACTTCATTAAAGCTTTCACTTTTATTGCCCCAAAAGAAAATCTTTTAAAATTTCTTGTAATTCCCTTCAGAATTTAAAAGACACTTTGTAATGGAATAATTTACCTTTTATTATTACCACAATACTCAGAATATTTTCATACTTAATTAACATTGATTTTCTCAAACAAACTTGAGACTTTTACTTATTTTATCAACTTTGTCTAACAATTTTCTACTGATTCATGGCTTAAGCATATCATAAAAAGTGTCGGGTGTCTATATTAAAATCTCTTTTTTGGCTCCCCTTTGGCTTTGGTTGGGGTCACAAAATATGACATATTCCATTTCACTTCATAACATTAACGTGTCAATATAATTCACACGAGATGGGATAATACAAAACTCAATTCCCAAGAAATATTTATATTCCCCTTCCCCATTTTTCTAACCCGTCTTACTTTTCACTTTATACAGAAAGTTGCTGTTTCTGCTTATTTCGTGTGGTCACTGGTGGAAATGATTATGGTGTTAGCCATACAGTATCATAAATCTTTATAGCTACACTTTTATATGAAACAGTACATATACAATATTTAAAAGTGACCAGACAGATACTAAATAGTTAGTGAGAGACCCATGTGGACCAAATAGTCTTTTCCACTGCAAAAGGCCAATCTCGTACATTTATATCTGTCTTCAAACGGTTAAGCCCCTTCTTGGCCTCTGTCATACAAAATGACTTGCCTTTAAACGGCAGAACAAAAACTTGGTCCCAATTTTTAGCAAGGATACAAACTTCGTTCATTCGACTAACCATTTCTCTCCCAGATATATTGACCAATGTCGAATTTTTTGAAAGCAGGAGTCTGTTAAACAGAATCTGTTTTTTTACAGTCTTTTTCAATCCCTTTAAAGTTTGGTTGATAGCGTAATGCTCAGTCACACGTTGTTGGTCCTGCTTTAAGTACAGAAAAGGGATATGGTTGCTGCTGGATCAATATATTTAGATCAAGGGTGTGAAGACGAGTTAGTTGTATGGTCACACCACCAACCGTCCACTTCCCCCTTAACGTTTGCCCAGAATCATCTGCTTTCCATCAAAATTAGTTTTACTCTTGTTCTCATGAATCATTAGGACACGGTTCAAAAAGAACGAAAAAATACCTTGTATATTCCTTTATTGTATCGTGTGTAATATCAAAGTTGTAACAGTTTACGAGGTTCCATTATCAAATTTAATACATTTTCTCAAACTCATCACACATGTATCATTTTTACAGTTTTCAAAGATGTCAAGGCTTACTCATAAATATTGTGCTTTGAACTAAGAGGCCATAAATGTCTGTTTCAACCCAATTTGCAGGCAGTACTATTAAAACGCCCATAAATGGTCTCACTTTCTTTCTCTCTCTCTCCACATTCCTTGCTACACTATGAAATAAACTTAACGAGAAGAAAAATCAAAATAATAGTTTCTTGGAGCTATTATACCACACGTACATTAAGCTCATATCATTACTTTAGTCTTGTGCAAAACAGAATTTCCTGGCACCACCAACGACCAACTTTTCTATGACAGGCGACAGAACAAGTAACTTTCCCTTGGCTTTCCAACTTGAGCCACCTCCACTCATAAGTTTTAGCATATGAACTTAAACCACCAGCATAAGAAAAAAAATTTGACGGGCTAAAGAAGTAAGAAAAAGAGTTATAAAATAAAAAAAGTGGTGGGCCGATGTCATTCCATCCATAACATAATGCAACACTTTAGCTCTATCTGCACCATTTACCTCCTGATTTAACTACCCCCTGTTCCATACACATTGTTCCCATACTTTCTTAAGCTAAAAGCCAACTAACTCCTTTCAAAATTCCACTCCATATTTCTACCCTCTTCAGATACAAATAAGCCACTTACTTTCACCTCCACAAAAGAAAATGGAAAAAGGGTAGAAAATGTTGGATGGAGGTGTTCTTTACACTCACTTACTCAACAACACTCTGTAATATTTCTATTGCCTTTCCCACCTCATAACAAAGGACAATATAATATTGAACTTTTGCCATCATTAGGCTTGGGTGAAAGTAGTGTGGGGTGGGAATATCATCCTTCAGGCACTGAACATCCTGCACACATAAAATTATTTGGTTCTTGAGAATTTTTAAAAAGAAGCAACCTGACAGTGACACAAGTTGCAGTTTGAACATTCTGCATCACAAATTCACATTCTCCACTTAAATAGAAAAGAAATGCAGCAAGTTTTGAGAATAAATGGAATTCTCACTCTCACTCCTTTTATCTTTGTGAATGCGTTGTATGCATGTATACAATATTTGGGGGGAGATGTTCATGCATAGTCTGGCATTTTAATAGAGGAAGATAATGCGGGTGTGGATGAGCTCTGGCTGGATATGAGATCTAAAGATTTAGCTTTCACTTTAATACTTCAACTCGAGCCAAATTCTTCTTTTGAAGCTTTGCTACATTCTGCATTACTTTAGTTAAAGCTCAGATCTCGAAAGAAGTAAAAGTAAAATAAAATAGGGAAAACTTTTTGGCACTCTTTAAATTGGTCTTATCCATTTGCATTTTTCTTCCCTTCTCCATTATCCTCACACTTTTTCCAAGAAAGGCAAAATTTTCTCATTTCCATTTCCTTTGCATTTAGAAAGAGAAAATTTTTTGAGTAGTAAAGTGAATTTGCATCCCACTACTTTCAGTTCCATCTCAAAAGTATCAATTGCATTACAAAATTCTGGTTTGGGAATAATTCGTTTGAGAAGAGTTAATTTAAAACTCGTTTCCTTCAATTTTGGTAATTTAAATTTGGAAGAAACAGCATTAAAAGTGACAGATTTTATTAATATATTTTGAAAGCATAAGCAGAACAATCTTATTTTATTTTCAGAGACATATAAAACAATAAATTCATTTGAGAGAAATGAAACTATCGAAATTAGAGAGAAAATGTAGTTTCCGACATGATAATGTCTTCTTGAACTTGGGTTCAGAAGTGAGTTGAATTTTGTGAATACATTCAAGTGAAAAGAGAGTCGACTTCCTTCATTTTCTCGTCTTGCTACTCTAACTTTTACTTTATCTTTTACTTTAAAAAGGACACGATCGGAACTCTCGCTTTCCTTGCAAAAAGTGTATAACTCGCCCACCTTCACTGAAATGGGTAAAAAATGCAACCAAAAAAGGCATTAAACTTTGAGTTTCGGATACTGTAAAGTGGACGTCAGACTATTACATTATTACGTGGCTATAGTTCAGGTTTGTCTGAAGATGTAAAAGGTATAATGGATGACTTCCACATGCCTTTGAGCAGACAGGTACGGAATGAATAATGTGATAAAAATTATGGAATTTGAAATAAGGGAAAAGACAAGAAAATGGAGATTTTTTTTATATATCTGCATTTTTATTTCAAGTATTACAATAATTTACAATAATGAATTCTGAATAACTCACAAAGACTGAAGGAAACAAAATGTTTCTTTATTATCCATAATAATTAAATATTTCATCGTCATTACCAAAAATATTTCTAAGAATGAATTAGTGCAAGTGTGCAAAACATAGTAATTTATTAGTTTATCTTACACTTTCTGGAATAGAAATTTAGCTATATGCAACTTGCAAAAATAACAACAAAACAATAACAGCCCGAGTCGGACTGTCCAAACCAACTGCTATTATTTGGATTAATTTTTCGTGCCTTTTCAGAATTGCACTGCAACAACAGCAAAAATTTTCGTTAAAAATTTCGTTATGTTAACTTATATGGACATAACAAGTAAAGTAAAAATGTTTTTAGTACGAGTATTAACAAAATGTAATTTGGATTACAAACTTTTGAAATGTCAGCAAGAAAACTACATTTGACACGCTACTTGATACTTGATACAACTATGTACATATAGCAAAAGTATATTAAAAAAAAACGAGGGCAGGATTTTCATCAACGCTTCCCCGTAAATTGTGTAGATATGGAGCTAAATCAGCACATTTTTCACTCCTTTCCCCACCGAGGAAAGAAGTGGCCGTGTGTTTGTGAGTTGGTGGGGTCTCAGTGATATACTTTTCCGTGGTGAAAGTTATGGTTTGTCTGGCTATGCTTTATTAGGCTACTGTAAGTATCATGTATAATATTCCAACATCTAACCACCTCCAAGTTAATTGCCAACCTCAACAAAGTCCGCTGTTAGCCAACCGACACACGACCAAGGACTTTAATCTTATATGACCAAGGTAGTAGACAACGGGTGGTGGCGTGGCGTGGCAGGGAATGGAATCCAAGCTTTTCATCATCCTCGAAATTAAACCAATTTCCACACCCGAAACCATTATTTTTCAGACTGGAAAAGTAGAAACTCTTTTCCCCTTCACAAATAAATGTTCTTAATTTCTTTCACACCGAAAAAGAAATGTAAAACTTCCCCATTACAATAGTTTGATTGCCTTAAAATATATTGTACAACTTGCATTTCTCACTTCAACGTACATATTTCATTTCCTCTTGAATACCCTCATGGAAAAAGAAGTCTTGTAAATGCAAGTGGAGTATAAATCAAATTAATAAAAATGGACTGCTTAACCACAACACCCACCGTGCTTTAATCGATGTTTTTTTATTCGGTGGAATGGCCAAATTTTAAGGCGTTACTATAAAAAAATATGAAATGAGAGAGAAAGAAAAAACATGCGTCATTCTGTCACGGAATTTTTATTGCAGGCAGACGGAATATGCCACAAAACTTTCTACAATTCAAAATCCTTGAATATCCATTTCATACAGTAATTTGACTTGTTATTATGAACAACAAACTTTAGCCTTTTAAATTCACAGAAGTACAAGTTTTATGCATCAAAGAATAAATTATAATTTTATGCTGCAGCTCCCCAATAGTACACATGTTTATGAAAAGGCAGATTTGTCCATACCACAAAACTCTATGCAATTTGGCTTTATGTGAAACTACCACAGCTTAGGCCATTAATTCCCAAAGTCAATACTTGAAGGAGGATTGAAACACGTTTCGCCTTAAGTGCTTAATAAAATAAAGTCACAAACTATTCATTCAACCCTGCCTACCCCACAAGGCTTAAACCCAAAATTTGAAGCTCATCTTCATCAAAACTGGCCTTGCCCTTCCGCCGTCAGCTTCAAATTTAACAATTTTAGCTTTAATACACCTCGTTATGAATACTAATAGGACAACATGTAACAACAACATGCTACTTTAGCTTTTGCTCAGCCATATTATTTAATGGGATCGATAATTTTGTGGCAATAATTTGGATGGAAATGTCTTGAAACAAGTGAGATATAAACTTAAATCATGCCAGCCTATCGATTGAAATACGAGATCTGTTCGTAGGGAACAGCAAACAGCTTATGAAGCCTTATTTGAAGCCAAACTACCTCTGATCCTTTTCTTTTCCCTCATCTCTTTCAAGAACAGAACAATAGTTTAATATACCCACTAGTGTTTGTTAATGGGCTGTCCAACAATTCCACTTAAAGTTTACAACAAGCATAGATAAAATCACTTGAACCAGTCGAATATTGGTTCGGAAATCCATGATTATACTGCGTATGAATGAGTTGATGAAGAATGAGAATTCTTTTGATTGAATAGACATGAATTTTTTAAATGTCACAATTAGATTGTAATTGCTCAGGATAATATACTTATAGACATTTTTCAAACAGATAATAATCCAACACTGCGTATTTATATAGATTTTTTGTTTACAAATTATACTTTCTCTTTCCTTGCAAAATGTATATATACTATGATTTTATATAATATTTATTTATACGTGTGCATGCTTTGCTGCTGAGCCTGAAGCAGACTATGAAAACTAAGCGGATCGTAGAGAATGGAAAAAATCCAGATAAAATCTCAAGAGCTCTTGACAATGCTAGATTCCAGATTGGAGCCAGCAGAAAGAAGCTGAAGAGATGAGGTGCTGGCTGGTGTTCAATACTTCAACATCTTCAACCTCAAATCTCCAATATTCCACATTCAGAAGCTCTAAAAGTTTTTCCCATTTTCACACAAACAGACTCCTCCAGCCCAACAAAATTGAAATAAGGATCTTGGAAAGGAGCTCAATAATGTACCTAATGAAACTCACGAGTTTTTTTCTCATCCTTTCATCACATGCTCTCATTCCTTCACTTGTCACTCTGGCAAAAAATGTGGGATAATAATAATAAGGCAAGAAATGTTGCTTTCACCAGCATGAGCCCAATTCATTTTTGGATAGAGTAAAATAAATCCAACAATTTGTCCAAAATTAGAATTGGAAGTGGAAGTAGTGGAAGGAGGGAGGAGGAAGATTGGATCATTAAGCCAAATCAGGGAGAGGACAAAGAGTGTTCAAGTGGTGGATGGAGAAGAGACACAATTCAACATCAACATTACACACATCATAATTATTTATTCTAGGCACAACTCTCAACTTCTCCAATCCCAAGTATAAAGTGAACAAATTCTTCCTATTTCTCCTCTTGCACTTTGAAATCCAAGTAAATCTAACCAATGTCAGCAAACGTACGCCTCACTCACTTCTCTTGACTACGTACAGAAATTTTAACCACACAAAATAACTCAAGCCAAGTCATCCAAACTAAAAACTCTGCAGAGTTGAACCTTCAACTTCGACAGGGACATTAGTTTAGACTCCAAAACAAATTCCGGTTAACAATCACATGACATTTGAGAACGCTCAAAGTTGACAATAAAATTGTTATTTTGTAAATTCCGAGATAGTGTATTAAGCAAGCTTTAACCTTTAGCCAAGTAAGCATAAAATATACATTCAAAAAAACAAATGGAAAGTATTGAAAGTAATCATAATAATCTCCCTTGAAATTGAAATTTGAAACGACTTCAAAAGACAATTTATCACTGCATTAAACCGAGTAAACAACACTTTGAAAATTTAAATGAGAATGTTGGATTAAGAAAAACTCGGATTGAAAAAAACGTAGATCCCCTCCACTATTTTCCAAGTCGTTAAATCAAGAGCAATTCTCTTTTTGACAGGGCAGGGGATTAAACAAGTGGTCGATTGTTTCAATAATTCATATTTCCATCTTCATTTATCTTTTACATTTTATCTTTAGACTATGTAGTGGATGAACATATTTAATCTAATCACTAACAACATTACATCGTTAATGGATAGTAAATGAGGAAACTTAGCCGGATGTAAATGGCTGGAAATGATAGGTCCTAAACTGAAATGGCAATTAGTTCTACCAATTCTACCATATCAAAGTCAATTAGTTTTCCTTTCTCCACAAGTTTTATAAATTCGTGCCTTATACACACGAGCCATGTAAAAATTTGACATCCTTGTATCCAGCTACCTACTTGAATATTAAAACATTAAAAGCCCTTGCCATTAACATTAAATATGGCATTGTGTATTAATAATTCAACTATGTAGGCAGTTCATATTTACTTACTGACAGAAACAATGCTTTCAACGAAAAGACCGGACGACGCGACCAACGTTCAATTTGTTGAGTTGATCATTTACTCGTTTTGACAATGAATAGGTTATGAGTTGAGTTTGATCGTGATCGTGACTCATTTCCCCGTTTAACCTTTTATGACCCTGAATCCATAGTATGAAGGGGCACATGTCTTCCACTTAATAACGAGTCTTTTACCCTCACCAAAGTCCTTAAGGAAAGAAACGTAAAGGTGTGACAATTGTGAGACTGCATAGCAAAATGTAATTTAATTGTGATAGTCATAAACGTAATTTTGAAGTCGTTAAATAAAATATTTTCGTTGATTGGAGCTTGAATCTCACTCAACTTTCTCTTTCCCATTTTATTCTCACTCAGTTGGTTTGGATAGATCACCTCAACCCTTTGGGAGTCATAAGCCAAACTCCCAAAAATGAAGATCTCTTCTTTTCCTTCCCATTTCTTGGACAAGTAGTGCTACTAAACTTTTGTCGCCATTATTATCTCGAGACTCTTGTCCCATTTACTTCTATTGAACTAACTTTTATTTCAAATTTCTTAGTCAAAGAACGACAATGACATAACATAACATTATTTTCCTACGTATATATTGCCATTGTCCTGTTTTACCAACGCTCACATTGACAGAAGAACCAAGTAAAGTTTGACTGTAAAGGTGAAAAGTTGAGTTGGACAAACTCCAGTTTCAGTTAAGATGCCCTAAGCGTACAAAGTAACTTCAAACGCTCCTTTAAATGGGAATTTGTGAGTGTGTGAAACATCTGCTCTACTTTTGACCAGAAAATACACCATTCTCCTGTTTTTACCACCTAAAAAAATGTAGCTCCCTTTCATTTCTGCCGTCGCGTAATAAGTAAAAGTATTTTTGTTTTACGTTGCAGTTGAACTTTGTCATGTTACACGCATCATTTTTTCTTTTACCTAAAAAGCCTTCCATGTGAAACGGAATGGATTATAAATTATAAGTAAAAAACTTCCAGTACAACTTCATGTAGCCCGACCCACAAATGTAATCGGGATTTATCAACGCTTGATTTTTTTAATT
>JAQIXN010000604.1:0-33180 GCA_034698145.1 Proisotoma minuta
TTAAAGAAACAATGTTTCCTTAACATGTTGCAAAAAACAGAATTTGAAAAAGTTCATTCGTTCAAGAGTTATCGTGCGAAAGGACGGACAAAAGCATCTTATGAAAAGGTTTCACCTCTTTTATAATGTTGCGGAGAGTTAAGTCAATCGTGCTTAATGTTGGATTTTTTAGCATCTGACCTATTTTAAAGTCAAAATTCTACTTATTTTAAATTTATCTTTCGAATGAGACCCCAGATGTAAGAAAGACATTTTTCGTCACATGGATATGTCCTTGTGGCGATGACGTTGTCTGATCACGTCCATTTTCAAACTTGCCTTTTATTTTGACCTTGTGTGCAAAGTTTCATACATTTATAACCATTTGATCAAAATTATAGTGGTGACAGACGGACAGACGGACGCACCGACAGACGGACGGACGGACAGATGGACGGACGGACAATGTGTCCACTTAAGCCTTATGGAATGATGTAATTCTTCTTTTGTTATTTAAAATTAGAGTAATTATATAATAATTTAAAAAATCACTATAAATGACAGATACCTGCTAAGCAAATAAACCCCAAGTTTCTCAAAACATTTTCCAGTAGTTCGATATTAACTTCTCTCCCATTTGCTGAAATCCACATTTGTATAATCTTGTAAAATAATTCGTAAGGTGAAATAATTAGGAAATAAAATTGCCATGATAAAGACACAGCTTGGGCCCGCGGAAGACATAATCCATCGTAAAACCTTGTCCAATTCTCAACAATATGCGAATCAGAAGAAAAAAACTCAGCAATCTTTGAAAGCGGAATCCCAGACAACTCCATTTCTAAAACTGTCAATAACTTGCATATATTTGATTCTTGATTTCAAACAATTTGATTTATACTAACTTGTAAAATGCAGGGATTGGTTTAATTAAACGACAATCTTTCTTTATCTTGGGTAATTTGTCAGTAATCCTGGACTAAAATAAACAAAAATATAAAACTAAACTTTACAATTATATTACAATATCCTAAAATTTACAAACCTTTGGTTTTTCGGTCGGCTTCAATTGGCTTCTCATTATTGCATTAATGATGATAGCGATCAAGAGCTTAAGGATTAATGAGGGTGGAGGTGTTGCATTTTTTAAGATAACGAGCAAATGGATAAGCAATACACACAATGAGCATTTTAGCTTATTTACTGCTTGACCACTGACGAGGAGAGGTCCCCATCGTGCAAAATCGCAGCGCCCCCAAACTTTTACAGAAGAAAGATCATGTCAATTGATGAACAGAATGGCACATTATAAGTCCCTATGGGCCCCACCCCCTGAATGACAGGGGGCGTAACTTGCTCATTTAACAAAAATATTAAGAATTTATTTCATCATTTTTACGCAGAAAAATATTCTAATTTGTCACAACAATATACTAAGCAGTGTGTTAAAGACTTATCAAAATATGTTTAGCAACCACAGGCCACTCCCCCTTTGCTGGGGGTGTGGCCAAAACATTTTAAAAGCCATGACACTGAAGTTAGGTATCATTTAACAGTGCCGCCAAGCGCTAAATCCGAATATTATAATCTCCAAACTCTCCGCGCGCTTCACCCGCGCCTAGGCGCCTAAAAGCGATTTTTGTGCTAGCGCTTTTTTAGCTAGTTTTTAAATTGCCTTGAAATCATCAATTATCAATTGCATATTTGATAATTAGCTGTCTTGTGATCGTTCTTAATTTGCGCGCCCAAGCAAGGGGCATTTTGAGACTACCCCAATGTTAATTAAAATTATTCATTAATTATTTCGCGACAAAATTATCACCGACTTTTAAAAGTTTGACCCAAATAGTCAGGTTTTTATTAAATTTTCAGTCATGTACAGAATATTGCATGTGAAGATCATTACGATCATATCAATATTTAGGCACCAAATATTGCCACATTTGTCAGTGATGAACAGATAACCACTAATTCCCATGCACTCTTTTGTACTCCTAGCTTATTGAATAACCTTATAACTTACATATACGTTTAGATTTAATCACAAAATATTAGAAATTTTTAGCACTCTTTGCAGTCTTCAAAACGTAAATTTTTAATTTTACCCTTCTTACAAATTTTCAAAGATAAGAGCCCTTAAACGCTGGAGCCCAGCAATGATTTTATACGGTTTTTAAAACAAAAAATGCTCAGGCTTGTAAACTAAAAAATAGTAACGTCTACAAATTATTGGTATGTATAATGATACCCATATAGATCAGAGTCTTCCAAGCCCATGAGCCGCTGGCCAGCACTCTCACTTTCATTTTGTGCAAGAGGTTCATTCACATCGACGTGGTCGTACTTCCATAGTAGATTGACATAGTAATGAAAGTACGACCACGTAGTATGTGAATGAACCTCTTGAACAAAATGAAATTGAGAGTGCTGGCCAGCTGTTCATAGGCTTGGACCCTGATTTAGATTCATAGGGTCAATCTTTAAAGCGTAAAAAATTAAAGCGGCGTTCGACAAAGGTCACAATGTACCAAGAAAATTCTCCAAATTATGTGAGATAGGATTAGCCAAAACTCACGCCGCGTTCAGAAAACAATGGATTTACAAATGCGTGTAAGGTTTATGATTTAAATGATTTACAAAATATACAAAAGTATAACCTTTAAAATAAGAAAGTTTTCATATGTTGACATTTCCAAAAATAAAAAGTTATGATCAAAAAACGAAAATTTCTTTATTTCTTAAAATTTGATTTCATCCCCACTATCAATAAAGAAATCTCAACCACAGAGGAATGTTTTAAAAAGACAAACTATAGAAAATACTAAAGTTAAAGTTTGTCTTATAGCTTAAAGAAGGTCAATAAGCACTACAACAAATATTAGTTTGAAGGGAAGCCCAGGGCTTTCAAGCAGGACAAATCTCCTACTTTAAAGGCAAAATTCTTAAAAAGCTTGCTAAAAAACCATTTTTCAGATTTCATTTCAACAGAATCTCGTCTTGGAATGAGACAATTTGGGGGGTCTAAATTTGTGGGTCTGTGGGTCTAAATTCTAAAGTGGTATAAATGTTTTTAAACTAAAAATGTTTTTAACTGAAATTTATCTGGCTTTTCAATAAAATATGAACAAAGTCTTAATTCTTAAAATTAACAGAGATATGATCATTTATTTGGGTAACAGAACCTATTTTTGGACTAGATTAAACCGGTGAATAATTAACGAATAAATTTAATTAACATTGGGATAGTCTCAAAATACCCCTTGTCTTGGTACGCAAATTAAGGACGATCACAAGACAGCAGATTATCAATTATTCAATTGATAATTGATAATTGATGATTTTAAGGCAATTTAAAAACAAGCTTACAAAGCGGTAGCACAAAAAGCGCTTTTGGGCGCCTAGGCGCGGATGAAGCGCGCGGAGAGCTTGGGGATTGCAATATTCGAATTCAGCGCTTAGAGGCACTGTTAAATGACACCTAACATCAGTGTCCAGGCTTTTAAAATGTTTTGGCCACACCCCCAGCAAGGTGGGAGTGGCCTGCGGTTGCTAAACATATTTCGATAAGTT
This sequence comes from Proisotoma minuta, assembly GCA_034698145.1. Taxonomy (NCBI): domain Eukaryota; kingdom Metazoa; phylum Arthropoda; class Collembola; order Entomobryomorpha; family Isotomidae; genus Proisotoma; species Proisotoma minuta. The sequence continues at coordinate 3,550 of JAQIXN010000604.1, forward strand.
TTTACCACACTGCTAAGTATATTGCTGTGACAAATTAGAATATTTTTTTGCGTAAAAATGATGAAATAAATTTTTAATATTTTTTTGTTAAATAAGCAAGTTACACCCCCTGTCATTCAGGGGGTGGGGCCCATAGGGACTTATAAGGTGCCATTCTGTTCATCATTTGACATGATCTTTCTTGTGTAAAAGTTTGGGGGCCCTGCGATTTTGCACGATGGGGACCTCTCCTCGTAAGTATGTATTACGTTTTCGGATATATATTTTAAGTTTTTTATTGACATTTTACAGTTTGGCTTCAATAGAATTTCTATACGAAATTTATTATATCCCTAAAACTTTTTCAATTCAAATCAGAGGGTAATGATATGTATAAGAAGCAAAAAGATGCACCTTTCAGAGATAAGCATTTTTTGTGAATACACATTTATATTTGAGCTATGGTTCAAGAGTTATCTCAAAAAAATGTAGTCAGAAATTTATGGTATCACTAAAACTTTTTTATTTTTCATCCAATTTTGGTGGTCTAAAAGAAAAAAAGATGTAAATAGATTAACATTATTATACCTATAATATCAAATCAATCATATGAATAAAGGTACCAAAAATTTCTCTTGTAAAGCTGCACCTCAAAACAGTTTTATTGGAATAAGTAAAGTACTCGAAATACTAGAGAAATTTTTGTCCCTTTATTCGTAGGAATCACCTAAGAAAAATAAAATAATGTCATCTTTTTATCGTTCTGGCTACCGGAAAAATAAAAACCTTGAGCTTTCTCTCACAATCCTTTTCTTTAATGGACTGCTTCTTCTACAAAGTTTAAAATTGTTATGGTTTCTTTTTCGAAAGTGAAAGTTCATAAGTTGGGCTTCAAGGCAATGTTAAAACCAATTTTGTCAAAAAATACCCCCAGGCAGGAAACCCGTTTTAAAAGATGGATGCAAAAAATATCGGAGAAAGTTGTTAATGAGAAAAACGGGTCCTGTGCCCACTTAAATCCAGCAGAAAGTTCTTAAAGCAATTATTTCCATACAAAGAAACCAAAAGAAGTAAATCACACTAAAAAATGAATCTAAAGACTAAACTCCCTTAAATACAGCAAGCAAGCTTAGCTTAGAGGTCTAGAGTTCTGACTTTATCGCTCGAGTTAGGGTTTCGAATCCTCTTTGCGGCAGGTTTGCTAATCCTATTTGGCTCTGTGTTGTGCGGGGTAGGTGCTCTGGGTTATCTTCCCTAGTTGAGAAGATGGAATGTAAATTCTATAGTCCGGGTTGGGAGAACAGCTACGGTTGAAACCCTATGACTATAAAGAAACATAACATAACATAATATAACCCAAACAATTTCGTCATTGTCCCTCACCTTTTTTGAAGGAAAATGTCCTTGGTCTCGCCATCAGGGCTGGAGGGGGACAGGGGACAGAATAGCTCCTTATAGAAAACTAACTATAAGCTTCCTTTTGTCTCACGGATGTTTAAATATTTAATGTTTGTCCTCTTTTGCTATTGGTAGACAAAGCATTCTAATGTTGGTTGCCTTGGAATTGAAGCAAACAAACGGAAAAAAGTCAAAGATCGATATCGGGATTTAATAAGAGCCGACTTCTATGCCTTGTTTTGTAATAAATAAACTTAAATATTCGGCTTTCTTTCCATGTCTAACCAACGCTAAAAGGATAAGCATAAAATATTAATAAGTTGGCCACTCTTTGAATATTTAATGCTTGTTCTTTTGGTCGCTAGTGTCACCTTTCAAACTTCATTCCTTCTCAAATCCCATCCCTGAAGAGCCACTCTTTTAAAACTTTTCAAAAACACTAGAATTTCCTAAATAAACGCATTCTAAAAACTATGACGCCATTTAAAATTAAGGAATTGTTTGTTCTCACAATTTACAGCATTTGCCTGATAAACCATTCGATTTGCGCAGAAACAAATTCAGATGCGTTTTCGGGTGACTTGTCCGAGTTTGGATCATGTACGCTAAAATTTATAAGAGCTGACGAAGATCAGGAATTTAGAGATTATAACGAAGCCCTGATTGCAATAAATCTGAAAAAACGAAATGGTTATTTGGTACAAACTGTAAGAGAAGAAATAAACATATTTAAACCTGTTCCGAGCGATGATAATATTGCAAAAGATTTTCGTGTTCATGAAATTTGCGCAGTGACAATTGTTTTCAACCTCAATTTATTCAGTTGGATACAACTGTCTCAATGGTATACAATTCGCTATGCCAGTTTTGACAGTTACAGAACAGAAAAGTTTCAAAATTATGTTGTCATTAATAACAAATTTGAAAAAGATTTTACTATGTCTCATTCTTTGATTTATCCTTCAAAAATTTACAGTGTTCAAGTTGATAAATTTAATCTTCAAGATGGCAGCATTGAATTAGATTGGTACTATTTCTGTCCATATTGTTCCGAAACTTTTGAAAGTGGTCGCTTTAGAAGTGTGCAGGAAAATCAGGAACTTACCAAATTATCTGTCTACAATTACATTAATGACTTTGATGAAAACCTTGCAATTTTTGTACTAATACAACCAGGTGATAACAAAGAACATGATTGTTCAAATTGGCTTAAAGAAGGTAAAGTAATGAATTACGACATGTATTGTCCCTCAAAAGAGAAATTCTTCGCGCATATTTTAGCTGCAACAAATGTAACTCAAAAACGAGGTTTACAGCTAATCAATCAATTTACTAAATTTGGATCTATGAAAATTTCCGTAACCTTTATAGGATATAAATTATTTGATATTAATTCTTTGGCATTTTTTATTTCTTCTGCGGACGACATTTTGTACTGCAACTTTGAAAAGATTTCCGAGAAAACTGGAATTTCTCAATGGGTCGAACCTTTGCAGCTTTCCGTTTGGATTTCTACAATTGTGACACTTTTAATTGTTGCTATTTTTTACATGGCATCAGGAAATACTGGGGACCTTTTTTTACTTGAAATGATGAGAATATTTCTAAAGCAGCCAATTCAAAATTTAGCAAAATTACACATTTTTGTCCTCCAACCTCTTGTGTTCTTTAGTTTTGTTCTTCTCAATCATTACGAATATTTTGTAACTTCCGGGCTCATAGTCCCACAACCTTTTCAAAAGTTAAAATCTTTAAGGGAGTTTGTTGAGAAAAACTACACATTTGTATATTTGGACCAAACTGTTTTCGGATTTCTGCCTTTTTCCAAGTTAATTGCACCTGATTTGAAACTACAAAATCTAGACCCTGAACTTTTCCGTCAATCTACTCTCGGAATTAAGCATTTTAAAGATTTATTTAACCAAATTTCTCCGGAGCAAAGGAAACATTGCATATTAAAACCAATTTTCCCTTCAGACATCTTATATCTTCAATGGGATATATTGAAAGGGAAGTTCAAATGCTACATTGCTGAAGATGTGTTTTGGATTTTGTGGATTTTTATTGGTTTCATTTTGAATTCGTTGTGAGTGCAAAGGCGCAAAAGGTTTTCAATGAATTGATCGAGAACGGTATTGGAAGACAATGGGTAGAGTGGAATAACTATAGACTAGATTTATATAAGCTTAGAAAACTTGTGGAATCAAATTCATATATCACTTTTAAAAATCTTTCGGAATTTTTTGCCGCTTATTTCATCACATTAGCAATAATTTTGATGTCATTTCTAACATTCAATTTGATGCCTCTGTTAATTAAACTGTTTGTAAAATATTGGAGATTTGCAATTGATAATTTAAGTGAAAGTATCGTCGGCAAGTGCAAGTGGCGTGGTAAAATTGCAAAACTTGAGAATGCGAAACAACAACTCCGTCGCATAATTGCTGAGCTACAAAAAGACAATTTGAAATTTCCTAAAGGGGTACGTAAATCACACCTAATCAATCAAAGATTCAAAAGACTAAACTGGACAAAACGGCTACAAAGGACTAAAAGAAGACTTAAAAGTAAATAAAAGATGACCCTTCGGAGTCTCTTGTGCTCTTGTTGCTAACTAAGGCAACATCCTTTGTAACGTTGCTCAATCACTTTTAAAATAGTGATTTTGCCTTTTCTTTTTTATAATTCATGTATTCTAAATATCTAAAAAGTCTAAAAATGAATCCATGTCCTTTTGCTAATTTTTATTCTTTAAAATCACCCAAAGTCAAAATTAATTTAGCATTTATGAATAATTTAAATAGCAGTTCAAGGCGTAATATTAAATATTTTTTAACTAAACTATATACATATAATTTTATACAAAAACATTATTTACAATTGTCTATTTAGCTAATTAAGTAACAATAAATTAAAATGGCAACAAGATTTAACAGTCTTTGTTTTTCTTAAAAAGCTAATTAAAATTATTTAACTTGAGGACCACAAATCGCTCTTTTCCAAGTTTTGAACGTTTTTCGACTCCAAACCCAAATTATGAGGGCTGAGCCGAATCCCAAATTTGAGATGTACCTGCAATTAAATAAAATCACATTTAGAGGCAGATATTTTATATTTTTTATTAGCATGACTTTTGATTTTAAAGGTCAAAATTTGCAAATTGCATAGTATTAAGAAGATTTGATTAGCATAGTTTATTTACCTGATTAGATACATTACAAATAGTAGCTGATTGTTTTTACTCCTCTGCTGATTATGAGATCCCCCCTTAATTATCGGCAGCAACACGCCCCCTTCCCCCAGAGGAGTGGAAATGTAGAACAATGCCACCAAAAAGACGATGGCTGGCACTGTGTACAAAATTGAAAAGATGCCGATCCTTGCCTGTAAAAATAGAATCAAAACAAAATTAATTATCAACTTTAAAAGGATTCCATAAAAATTGAATCTGATTGTAATAAAGTAGAGACAATTGTACTTTTGAAAATCGACAGAATATACCATTTTAAAAACTCTTGATTGGCAAAGCAACCGACGCGATTTTTGTTGAGATTTTAACAGTTAATTCTTGCAAAATTTTTAACTGTATTTCAAAAATGTGTTTCAAATTTAGTTTCAAATTTCCCACCATAAGTATTTCCAGCCTCGCAGCTCCCGCCCTCGCCACTGAATTATTACTAGCTTGCAATCCCCCTGAATCCGTCGCCGGCTGATCCCACAGCAAGGATCGTCCCGTGAAAACTTTGTCGCTTCCCGTCGTACTACTCATTGTCAACGATCGCTTTATTTCCCCCCGAATTCGGAAGAGTGCTAAAAATCCGAGGATGAAGAAAATAGATCCGATGACGATCAAAAGGATGAGGGGATAAACCATAAAATATCCTAATTCCGGGGATCGTTGGACTCCAAGGGAACAGGGTCCCGCCAAAGGGTCCCCCTCCACGTATCCAAGGGCCTGCATTAGATAAGGAAATTAATATTTTATTTACATGAAAAATTAATTTAAAAACAATTCGATATCCCGAGGATTTATTTCATCGTTACTTAATGTTCTACGGGAATTTAAATTTCGATATCAAAACATTGAAAATATTGAAGTTAAGTAATTTAAATTCCCGCTAAATTGTAAAGAATAATAGTTCAAAACGCATGGATATAAAATTCCATGTTTCTTAGAATTTTATTTCCAGATTCAAGTCAATTTGAAAACATACCACAGAGGCCATTGTAAAAAATGCGGATATTCCCCAAGCCGAAAGATGAAAATACAAGGAATATGCGGCGATGGCTTCTCCTCCCCATTTAAGGCCGGCGGATAAGTACCAAGTCAGCGACAATATCACCCACCTGCAAAAAAAAAAACATTAAATTTTGAACACAATTCATTCAAAAATGTTCAAAATTGTATCAAATCCTACCAAATGTGTGAGGCGAGTGTGAGGAAGTATGTGAACATGAAGAGGAGGGTGCAGGTCGCAGATCCGGGACCCAGCACAATGAAGCCTTCATGACAACTTATTTCATCCCGCCCGAAAACCTGGAAGATGGGTAAATAAACAGTTCAATCGTTACATAAACCCCATTTAAAAATGAACAGAGCCTGCTCTGTTTTATGTTTTGTAGGAAATCAAAAAAGCCGGTTATAGAGTAAAAAGCAGGAAATAAACTTGGGTAAATGTTTGTTTTAATCCCACGCGCTAATAAATTGGATATAGTCTAAATTTAAAAGGTGTAATTTAGTACGAAATGCAGACAGCCATAAAATAGTAAATTGGCTGGGTTTTTAACAAAACAGTATATTTGATATTTTCCCTATTTTAAAATGTTTTTATGTCATATTAAAACTCTACGTCTTTGGTCAAAAAAAACTTTAAAGACAACTTAAAAAATCCGGCCACAATTTGAAAAAGATTGTTCTAAAAAATCCCAAACATCACACAGATATCCTCAAAATTTCTAAAACATAAATCCAAATTTAAATCCCCACTCACCCCAACAATATAACAAATGGCAAGTCCCACATAGCAACCCGCCAAATGGACAATGGCGCGTTCGGGATAATGAAACCGATTCACATCCAAAATTGCCGTGATTATCGTAAAAAGTGATGAAATTAAGGTGGTCGTGGCAACCACGCCGACGACCACACCCGCAACATGTTTCTGGTGGGGACTGAAAATTCCACAGGGGGGACCACACCCCTCTAATTCCTCCCCAATGGAATGTTCCGGATGCAGCCATTCGGAGGGACAGACAAGGGGCTCATGTTCCTGTCCAAAATAATCGGGGACCTTTGACCCTTCGTTGGGGTCATAGGGGTGTCGAGGAGGTATGTGTTGGAAGATTGTTTCATTTGGTGGGGAATAACCTCCTGGGGGAATGTCCCCGTTAACGCAAAGCTCCGTTTTGTTTTGGGAGGGAAAGTTTGAACATTCTAAATTTTCTGGCCATGTAAGTCCAAAAGTTAAAAGATAGTGCTCGCATCCAGTTTTAACTGTTTCGCAGAGCGATCGGCATGGCGGCAATGGCTGAAATTTAAAAATAAATATATTTAGTTGGTTTCAAATTTCAAAATATTTATGCGAATTTTTGATGTTTCCTACAAATTTTATATCAGATTTAGCATTTTTTTTGGATAATTTTGACATAAAACAAAACTTGTTTTCTCATTTTTATTGTAATAAAGCAATTTTCCAAATATATCATGATTTATCGACGAGAAAGACATTCATCAAAAACAAACAAACTACTTATTGCAAAATTGAAAACAAAGCAAACAACAATGCAAAACATTTCATTACATTTCAAAACACGTAAATTCTAAGTAAATCCAACTCCCGATTAGAGATAATTGATGGGTAATTGACAATTTTTGACATTTCTAGCCCAAGCTGTATTTGGGGGGGACAGCGTGGGAAACGAAGTGATAACAAATGATGTGATGTTTGATGTGTTTGTACATAAAGTAATGGGGCTGGTAAAACTAAACCAGTTTCCTATCTGAGCAACAATCAGAGCAGTGGCAAATGTCCGTAATTTCAACAAATAATTTGTTCGGGGTGCAAACAAATGGCAGAAAAAATGGAGGAAGTTCCAATAAAAAATTAAGTGCAACCGCAGCCTCAAATCAAATCTCACACTTTGGTTAAGAGTCTTCATAAATTACGCGGTTTTTTGAAAAAAAAAATTTATTATGTTTTAATGTCAAAATTCAAAGATTTTTAAAAAATTCCGTTAGATGGCGCTTATTAAAATAATCCGCTAGCTGCCAATAGGCTTAAAAATTTTGAGATTTGACCTTTAAGGTCACCTAGAGGGTCATTTTATATGGCTTCTGACTATTCCAAGACAAATAGGTCGAAATAACCCAAATTTATCCTGAAAACTGACGGACACGCAGAACATACACTTCAATACAAAATTAATGTAGGATCCCAAATCCTCCCAAATGCAAATTATTCCTTCTCTTGTAAAGTTCAAATTGCTATTAATTTCATCTTTGATCCACCTTCATGAAATTTGAGCCTATTTACACATCATAATCAACTTTGAAACTTTGTTCTTTTGCCGAATGCAATGCCATTGCTTTGAAATATTGTTATGTGCCAATCCCAATTCATTTTCCACAACTGATGGCCACTCATCAGCTCAAATTAAAGTTTACAGATCAACTTCAAGTGTAGCTAAAAAACAGCATTTTCTTTCATTCGTTGACTGACTTTATTTTGGAAATTTGAGAATCTTTAAAAAATTGGCTTGTGCTGTCTGTTCGGCGGCTTAATTTAAATATGTATACCCTTTTATTTTTGGAAACTTGGCCAATTTACTAATTTGGTCATATTTACAATTAAAGTTTTTTATAAATTGTCAAAATATTATTTAAAAATTTTAAAACAGTAAAGAATGCAGACTTCGACTATGCTACACTATGTAACAATATAAACAAGGCTAACAAAAACTCAACAATTTGGCCCAAAATTTGGAAAACACAAAGGAATACAGGGTACAATTAAAATTCATATATTTTTTATAAAAAATCCTCTTACCTCATGGAGAATGTTGCAAACGGGGGCGAAGAGGGAGCAAAGAAATATTTTGAGGAACGGATTGCACGCAACCTGTAATCAAATACAAAACATCACTTTAGTCAAACTTTAGAGAAGAAGTCTGCAATTGTCGATTTGTTTTGGTAGCAAAATCTCAAATCTTTTCTTTGCCTTGCATTGCATGCGGAGTTTAATCTGAAACTAAAGCTGCCAAATTATTGTTATTAACTCTTCCTCATAAAAAGAGTGAGTAATGTGAAATTGAATCTTGGACCAGTTCAAAAATAATTTGATGGGTTTGTAAGTTTTGGTAAAATTTTAAGTTTCGGGTTTTTCGTAAATCTAAAATTTGCTTGCAAATCACTTCATTTGATCTTGATTTGCATATTTCTCTTCCAATTAATTTTCTAGACATTTATTTTTCGCGAATCAAATTCTTGTCATTTCAAAATCTGCACACGTTCAAAGTTTAAATTTGAAACCTGTTTTCCACCTTTGATTGAAAAGCAAATATTTTATTTGGAAATAAGGCATAAAACCTTATTTTATTTGGAACCCAAAAATTCTCTTTAGATTCAACTTGTACCCTGTTTATAAATTATCTGTTACATTGCATGCAAGAATTTTAATCCACCTCATTTCATCAATTTGATCCATTTACATATTTGACAAAAAAACTCAATAATATCCCTACTCATCAATTAAACAATTATTTGAGAATGCCACCCAAAATTTGCACACGCTTCAAACTGAAGCCATTTATCATCCCATTTTAAAAATCCCATCTCATCATTCAAAATTGATCCAATTAAATTATTATTTTAAAAAAGTACCTTAACAAGAGCATAATACTGATGGACTTCGTAGCCCGCTTCTTCTTGTGTGGCATGTCCCAATCGATTTGGCAGGATTGTCTTGTTATAAGGCATATCCCTGCACATTGGGATGGAAACCTCTTCACATCGATTTCCCAGATGGGAGTGGATATTCCCATTTGAATTTCCCGCCTGGTGGCTAAATTCCGGACCCGGGCCCGCGCCCGCGCCCCCGCCCAGCGTGGCTTCGGATGAGAGGGAGATGCAGCTGGCGAAAATGGACAGAGTCCACAAAAGGAGATGCTTGTCCATTGTTGCCTATTGTTGGCTGTAACAATTGAAGTGTTTTAGGAAGGTGACGGGTTTTGCATGCTGCGTTGGGTGAGATCTGAAATTTGAAAGACAAGAAATGGTTAGTAAATTGGTGTAATGAAGGAGCGAATTTACATTTTGGATTGTTGCATCATTTATTTGCAAATCAGTTAATTTTAACTAAAAATTGCAGTATTTTGCTTAAAAACACCTCATAACCTTGGATAATTTGAATCTTAATTTGTAAAAATAATTGTATGTACCTAGCAGAATTTGCATAGAATAGTTAAACTTTGTACTTTTCAAAGACTGCTGTCTCATTCCAGTTTAAGATTAAAATCTTTAAGACAATGGAGATAAAGTGGCTTTGGTTTGTAGTGGGAATCATTAACCTCTTGACTACAACTCCCTATTTGTCAACTTAAAACAAGCCATCTAATATGTCTTTCTCCGGCTGATTTTATTGTCTAATTGTATAGGGTGTCCAAAAAATTTTACACGCCAAATGTTGTACCTATGTTTGGATTAAAATTTTGAATTTTAATCTTGTTTTTTGACAAAAAAAAATGATGATTTTAGGCGCAAGTTCCATATTAAAATACTAAAAAACCGTTTATCAAGCAACCCGACAGACGAACAGACAGAGCACTCGTAATTTTTGCACACCCCGCACACAAAACAAATGCTCAGTTTCCTTTTGAGACCAAAATCAAAAAGGTAAAAGCTTTGCTAGCTCCATTTCCCATGAATGCTACAAAACGTCACGACATGGGACAAGATAAAGACGAATGACATGTCATGTCTTGCAAAGTTTGAATTATGCGTCCGCTTTTAGCTGGGAGTGTAAATATCAATTACTCACAGTTAATTAGAGCCCCGAGCAAACTTTGAGGATGATAGCAAGCTAAAAGCTTTTATTTGCATTTGTCATAGAAAAAATGAGATCCAGGGTGTCGTAAATAAATAACGGGATAGTAAATTCCTGGGGGCAGTTACATACCAAATAAAAAAGTATTGTTAGTTAGCCTCTATTCACATTTCGGAGAGACAAATAGATTTAAATTGCTTTTCATTGAGCGTGAGACATTAAATTAATTAAGGAACGGATTCAATCCCATTGCAGCTGAATTTAATGGCGTTTTGAGATTTAAATAGTTTGGTGGCATTGTAGTAGACGGTTTTAAAATTTTGACATATGACCTAAGGTCATTGACCTCAAGTGAAATGAACTGGAAGGCTTAAAATTTTAAAACTTGAAAATTTTCGGCTGTATAAGCGAATTAAGCACTTTAATCTATCTTACTTACAATATGAATTTTTCCTCACCTAAGAAAAAGGGGTTTAAGACAAATTTTATATTCAAAATATTCTACAATTCTTTGAATTTTTCGCGGAATTTCAATTTTATTATTTTATCCTGTTTTGCTGCAAAAGTTTAAAATATTGGTACAAGAAAATTTCAATTATTGCAGCAATTTTATGAATTGTATAGAAAAATTTTCAAATATCTCATTTTTTAGACACCCTGTAAATAATAATTAAAAAAACTAGGAGCGTTGGATTAAAACAAGCTAATAAATTGTAGCTTGTGGATTGTCAACTTTTGCAGCCGAGCCAAAGCCGTTTCCCATAAACGTCCTTTTTATCACTAAATCCGAATTCTTACAAAATATTTGCCACGGCAACAAGGCCATAAAAATAATAAAAATCTCGCCATTTGCTTGCTCAACTAATTGTAAGGATTAAATCGACAATAAAAGCCATTGTCTATTTATTTGTCTGCTGTTTAACTCCGTTAGTTGCTGTTGTCAAAGAGATCTTTGAAGCAGAAAGTTTAAATGGAACGTTGCTATGATATGGTAATGATGAAAAACATATTTTTAGCTTTAGTTTAACCCACCATTAAGTTAAATTGGAGGCAGCCAAAGGATCATTAGCGATTGAGTTTTTGAGTTTTAAAATGTTTCATTAAATGTTGTTTTTTTGAAACTGATGAAATTTTTTGGAAACTTAGGAAAATTACAGGATTTTTTCTTGCATTTAATGTCGTAATAAAACTAATTAAAAGTGTTACACTGCATAAGAAATCGGATTTTTATTTGAAATTATTTTGTTCTATTATTTCTAAAATTTAAAATCTATTTTAAATTTTGTGATGAAAGCCTAAACCGACTTAAATTGGGTTTAAGCCTTAAAACTTGGATTTTTGTGTTAAAATGAAAATAAAAATGCAAACATTTTCAAACAAAATTTGCAAGTTTTGCAAAAGTTTTGAACATTTTACAATATTTTTCCAGATTTTCTACATTTTTCAGACTTTAGTCACCAAAAGTCCAAAATAATGCCCTAATTTAACCCTACCACAAAATTTGTGATCATACCTTAAAACCCTTCTTAAATAATTTTCACCGAATATCTGTTCTAGGCTTAAATAATAAAATGGCATCACAATAAAATAAAATTGTACAAAGCCACAAAATGAGATGAGCTCACATCGTTTAGGCGTTTCTCTTTTTGTTCCTCCAATTTAATGATATCATTCTCAGCTTGGATTTAAAATCTTTTATTTTTTATCTTCCTCTTGCTTAATGTGAACTAAAATTTTATTGGGTGTGAGAAAGTGGCTGAACTTGCCTTTTAAAGCAATTTTTTTATTATTTCTAATCGCTTATTGTCTTAACCTTTGTTGCAGTTTTTACGATCTAAATTCTAATTCCCAATCCATCAATCATCCTTTTCTTTGGAAAACAAAGGGGTTGGTTAAATGAAAACTATTGTTTTTGTCCTGAGGTTCTAAAAGCAGTTGCTAAGCAACAAAAGACGGCAAATTTGACCTTTTGACCTTGATTTTCATGATCTAGAAGCCCCAGTTTGTAGTAAATTGTCATAAGATTTTGGGTGTAATGGTCAAAATTTGGAGGAAATGTTTTGAGAGTAGTCCATAATCCAAAAAATGTTTTGGGATATGAAAATAACCTTTTTCGCAGGATTTCCAAAAATAAAAAAATACTTAAGTTAACTCCTAGATAATCATATTTCAAAAATTTGCCCTTTTTTGACCCAAGAAATTACCCCGTGACGCTTATTGTTCCCTAAAATCAAAAAGTTTGTTGCTTATCGACATAAAATATGGACAAAGTGTTGTTTCCCCCCATTAATTTTGTGACAGGCTGTATAAACCTGGCTAAAAAATAAATTGGCTGTGCCTAGCTGTTAATGAGCATCTGTCTAAAGTTTATAATTACAGTGTTTGTGGCAGAAAGTAATTAGCTTCTTCAGCCCTGCGAAATTAAAATTAAAAGATGGATCGAAATTACATTTTCCTCATCAGTTACAAAAAACGGGCTAAAGTTGCTCAAAAGTCAAAGTTCATTTATTTAAAAGCTTAATAGAAGCTTAACTACTTTAAGCCGAAATTTGTCTGTCTGTCCAAAAAATCTAAGGTTTTTGGGGAACAAAATATCCCCAAAAAATTATAAACCTTAAAATTTTGAAAGTGATGATCTAAAATTTATCCAAAATCAAATTTTACCAACTCTTTTACTGAACAATGAAATATCCCAACATCCAGTGGCGTTGTAACGAGGTCAATTGAGGTCAACTCTCGACCGGGCCGGGCCCCGAAGGGGCCGGGCCGGAACTTTTTTGTTAAATTAAATTTTTACTGAAATTTAATAAATTTAAAAAAAGCTAGCCTTAATCCTCATCAGCGCAGAATTATCACAAGACATGTTAAATTAAACCTAATTTCTATTTGTCCACAGTTTATCCAAAAGATGTTTGTCTAACAGCCTCGTTATTTGAGAACAAAGATTCTCAATTATTAGCCACCCAATTTTAACCGATCAAATTGGTCACTATTAACTTTTATAACCGTATAAAACACATCCCATTTCCTTAAGGATATTTTGTATTCTGGAAATCAGTACTGAAAGGAATTTTATATGCTGTCCTTTTTTAGTTGGAATATTTTTTGTTTGGAATAATTTGTAATTTCGAGGTTAATCAGACAATTTTTGAATCTCCGATTTCAGAAGTTTTTAGATGTCTCCTTATCAAATTGCTATCGAATTACTACAGCCCATTGACTCATCATTTAGACAGGCTCTAATCAAAACATCGGACGCGTTATTTTTCTCCAAAGTCTAAAAACGATTTCAAAAACCTCTGCTGCAATTTTGTAAAGTTAAAAAAACGCCATTACGTTTGATTCAAAGCTAGACATTTCTAACAAGTTTCTCAGATAATTAGAATTAATTAGAATGGTGGCTTCAACTGGCTTATAGTCAAGATGGGTGTGAAATTGATGAAACTTTTAATGATTTAATCAATATTTGTAGAATAAGAAGAGGAGCTGTAACCGTCCAATAACCAATTACGAAATTTTAATACATACATTGGTAAAAATTAAAACATCTGACAACGTTGGGCTCGAAAAGTTTGGCCAAAGTTAATTCCAGGCTTACTTGCAAGACTTGAAGTCCAGCAAGATTTGCTAAAATTTAAGTTTTTTTGAGAAATTTTTTGGCTTTTCAATTTTGGAGTTTAGTTTACTGGACAAAACATACGACATCTTCATCGCTGTTCAAGTTTTCAATCATTAAAAGATTGGCTAAGCGATTTTAAATATGATTTAAAAATGATAGCATTTCCTTCAGAGCCTCTGAAGGAAATGCTAGTTTGACTGCATTAAATCCAGCACAGAATTTTGAGAAACAAATTGTCGATGCTCCATTGAACAAATTCGTGAAGGAGATTGAGAAAAAATTCACTAAATTAAAAGCATTGGATGAGATGTTAAATTTTCTTTGGGGTCAGAGACTTGACACACAAACTTTAAAAGATCACTAAAATATCGTTAGGGATCTTTGCAACAAACAATACGAGAGCTTAACAGGACTTGTTGGAATTGAAGCATTTTAAACATTTATTGTTACACTTTTATCGCCCTTGTTTAAGCCGGGCCTTTGGAACTTTTGTCCATCATCCACAGCCACTGATTGGTTTCAAAATTTTCAAATATTGAAGCTACACTTTGAATTTTTCTCACTCTCACAGTTAGTGTGTCATCTAATGAGTGGTCTTTCTCCAAGTTGAGGCTTAAAAAATTACTTGATATCATTATATGTGACAGGAGAAATTAATCAACCTTGTAATATTTTCGATTAAACAATGAACAGTTCAATCTTTAGATTTTAAATAAGTTATTGAAAAATTTGCAAAAATCAATGTATGTTAGAAGGGTTAATATTGTTTAATTTTTTTTTTTAAAAAGTATTGACTTTTTACTTACGTAATTTAGCTTTTATCACATCTCAACGGGCACAAATGAGCGAAAACCAATCGAATTCGCTACGATTTTTTGGCGAAAATAGAGCGAAATGGCCGCTGAGTCTCTGCTTAATCGTAAAGACTCGAAAAGAATCTAAGCGAATTCTCAACTATCACGCTGAGTTAGTCGCTAATATTTCGCAATGGCAAATTTACCTATCCTTCCCATTCTAAATTAAGCTTCGAATTAGAACCGAAATCGAGCAAATAGATCGAAATGATTTTCGTTACTATTTTGTTATGAATAGGCGGCGAATATGGGCGATCGCTGTGGTTTCGTTGTGAATTATTGAGGAATCGGCAGCCATTTCGCTCTGTTTTTGCTAGATATTTATGTCTAAGTGATTCGCTAAAATTTCGATAGCGAATGTGCCCCTTGGGATTTGTTGGACACTATGTTTACCAATAATTGTTTAATTGAATTTAGCTCTTAAGTTACAGGAAAATTAAAACTCAATTAAAATAATCATTTTTGGTAGGATTTTTTAACAATTAGTGAATTTTAAACAATAAATATCAGAACGGTTAAATTTGGCCGACAATTTTTTTCTTAAAATTTGAGGGCCGGGCCTTATCACCTTTGACCGGGCCGGGCTCAGCTCTGCTACGGCTCTGCCAACATCAAAAACATTTTTTCTGGCTTCAAAAAGCATTTTTAACCCTAAAATTTTGCTTTAAATGACCCAAAATTTAATAAAAATCAGCTTTTTCAATTTCAAATATTTCAAACAATGCTCCGCTCCTAAATTACGCCTCTTTTCATCCATTTCTTATTACAGGAAATTGATGACTCTGTTCATTGTTGGCCAACGGGAGCTTGGTAGCTGGCAGTTTGAATTTACGGAAAATGATAAATTGGCCAACTTTTGCTGCAGCTCTAATTTATTTGTTTGCCAAATCCAAGCTAAAAGCCCCAAGGAACTGAAACTGAGATGAAAAGTTAATGAAACGGTCATTGATTTGAGCTGACAACAAAATTCATTGTTATTACCCACCAGCCTCAAAAACTCATTCGTAATTGTCATAATAAAAATATTTTTTAATGCTTAAGATCTTCTAAAATTGGTTTACATGGTGATTAAAATTTTTGAGGCAATTTTTAGTAAGTTTTTTATATTTACAAGGTTTTTGCGTTGCTCAAAAAATTAAAAAAATGTAGCATCTATCCCAAACTTTTAAAATTATTTGCTTTTCAAATTTTGTCCAAATGCATTGCTCAAAACCACTAATTTTGACCATATTTTGCCCATTTTTTCACCCTGTACATTTTTTTGGTGAAAATTTATGTAACAACCTTCTGTAGAAAATAAAATGGAGCCCGAAGCTGAATTGTGAACAATTTAAGACGCATTGCATTTGCAAGTTGGATTTGGAAGTAAAAGTCCCGAGGGTGGAAAATGTTGGAATTAGTTGAGGCTGCTCAATCCAAAAGCAGCCACACCTTCAAACCTCATCACTTACAAATTGCAACCAACAAACTGCTAAAGATGCAAAGGGATGTAGCAGAGCTGCGGATTGACCTCTGTGACCTCTCCTCAAGTCATTTGGGACAGACGTTCTTCGTCACTTCGTCACCTGGACATGGGCTTGGTTTGAGTGACGTTTTTAAGGCAACTTTTAAAAAGATTCCATGAATTTTGGTCTTAAAAATGATGCGAGAATTAACGATGGACAGAGTGAGTGACCAAATTTTGGACATGGACATGTCCCCATGTCTATTTTTTGCTCTAATTATGAAAAACTTCAAGCTATCAGACAGACAAACAAGTGGTTGCCATGACAGTCTTGTTCTCCCAATAAATCCACATTTCCAACTAATTCCAGGGCATAAAGAAGCCAGTCAACAATTACAGCGTGGAATTTATTGTAGAGTTGATTAAGGGCCGAATGCCGAGTGGATTTTAAATTGCAACTTTGCTCCCGAGTCTGCAATTAATTTGGGCACAACTAATAATTTAGTTCACACCCAAACCAAGCATTTGCTTATTAAAATCTGAATTTTAAATTCTTCCCTTATTTGTCGTCCATTTGTAAAACATCTTGTTCAAAAATTCAAGTGCAAGCTTAAAAAATCGAATTAATATTCCAATTTTTGACTCTAGGTTTTGAAATTACCTGATTTCGGTGTTTTTTTCAAAATTTTGGCCAAAAATCTTAAAATTTGACGTTTTGCACACTTTTTTGGCAAAAATCGGACCCCAAAATTCTTTTTTTCCATACCCTGTACACCAGAAAATCCATCCATAATTTACTAATCAACTCATCTCACGACAACTCTAATTAGCATCCGAAATGAAATGAAATATTTACCTGTCCAAAATAAATTAAGACTAGGTACCTATAGCTTTATTAAAAGTTGAAGCTTGATTAAAGCCAAAGTTTTAAATATGCGAAAATCGCAGCAAACGTGACTTTGAGCTTATCACTCCACTCTTCAAACGCAAACAAAATTCTCCGCTTCTGCTATCAGCTCCGAATCGAAAGATCATAGGGAAATTGCCGACAGCAAAAACAGTCCAAAATTGTACAGGGTGTGCCAAAATAAATGCGTTTTAGGATGAAAAAACTTTGTTTTACAGGATTTCAATGGAGCAAATGGTTTTCAGATTTTTTGACATTAAACAGAAGCATTTGAAGCGTTTCAAAGAGTTCAAGTCCAAATAATTGTCCAGGGTCTCGAAATGGATGGATTTTTTAGTCAAAATTGTCAACATGGATCCATTTCATGTCTAAAACTGTCCAAAATTTCAAAATGGGTGGATTTGATACTCAAAAATAATCAAAATGGACGGATTATATTTCAAAAGTTGTCAAAATGGATGAATTTCATGCTCCAAAATTGTCAAAGCTGTCAATTTTGTATCAAAATCTCACAATTTTATGAGACCCTGTACACCAAAAAGTAATGCACGGTTGAGCCACCGCTCAATTATTTTTTCCACTGCTCTGCAAAAAAACCAACATCATTTCCTTTCCTTTGCAGGCATGGCAAAATTTTTATAAACGTTTGACAATTTAGGAGTCAATATCCGGCCACTGCAGTGTTCAATTTATATTCAATTTCAATTTAAAACTAAATTGGACTTCACTTCAACTCTTAAGAAAAATTAGAATTACAGATAATTTAGAGCTACAGCTAAACTCACGATTCCAACTTACAAGTCATTCTAAATTTCTCAGAATACAAAGTTTATGGCTTTACAGCTGAAAATGGATTTTAAGAAAGTGCAATAATTTCAAATTTTGGTCTAAAAATTCCAAAATTTGGCCGGGATTTTATTTTTTCATATCCCAAATTTTTGATGATATGTGGGTGCAATTAAATTTTTAAAAAAATGCTTCAAATTCAGGATTTATAGACCAAAATGTGTATATTTCAAATATACTTTAAAATCCAATTTCCCCCTCAGCCTCACATTGTTTCCAAGAGCATGTGAGATCTTAACAATGGCTAATATTCCACAATGACATGGAATTTGAATTTCAATCCGTTGCATTGTTGAGGAAATACAAAGCTTAATTAATTACCTGCAATTCAAACCCTTACAATTTACAATCTGCTGTCGGATTTATTTTTTGAGCTCAAGATTCTTCACACATTCCAACATTAGTAAAGTACAATGTAACTTTTTAAAGCTTGAATTTATATTCGTAGCACTTCGTGTGTAAGAATTAAGAATTGTAATTTTGTTCACACATAAAGATAAAAATTAATCTTAAGTTGAGAACTAAAGCTGCAAATTAAATTGGCCAAATGCTATGCTGGAGGGGGGAGAGGAATTTATTTAATTGTGGTGCTAGTTGCAGTTGCAATTAAATTTAGAAGTGTGAAAAAGAAAGGGTTTTATAGGTTTTGAGAAATGGCAAAAAGTTTTGGATTTAAAATTGCTTTGTGTTTGATTAAGAATGACTAAAAAATTAATTTTTGGGAGCAGTAGTTGGCAAAAATTTAGGTAAAATGTTAGTTTTTAACTGAAAATTCTGCGTGCAACAAAAATCAAGGAAATTCTGTCTTCCGATTTGAAATTTGACGATTTATTTTGCTATTTGTTAACGTACGTTTTGTTTTTCATTAAAAATGTTTCGATAAAACCCAAATTTTAAACTGAAAATCTGTAAAATTAACTTTTTCTGCAAACAAAGTTAATAATTATCTGTTTTCCAACTCGGAAATTGATGCATTTTGCTATTTATTAGCCCGACCCTCGGGCTTATTAATTTTGTATTCATTAAAAGATAATGGACAAAACATACCAATTGAATGAAATTGTATAAAACAGTTTTCCTTTAGCTCAATGCAATGCAAAGCTGGACAACTTTGTTAAGCCCCGAAAAGCCCTAAAACTAATGAATCACCGGAAACCCCGAAAAATGCCCGAATTAGTCTCCAGAGACTCATTTTTCACTCAGCACAACATTGAACATTTCATACAAACTATTACTAAACCAACACTGAATTTGTACAACGACCCTTTGGGCCACAAATTATGCAATAATTAAAACAATGAACAATTGATTATTGTAACAATTGAGCTTTATGCAACAATTCAAATCAAATTGCTCATCAAAATCCCACATTGATAACTTCCAAAATTTCCCATTTTTAGTGATCAACAATCTAAAAACTTTTAAATTCTCTTACCTTATCAAATTCCAAATTCTTGGCTTAACTCCACTTCAATTTAAAATTTGTCATTCTCCCATAAAAACCTGTTCAAAAATTCATTCTATCAACATCCCAAAATCCACTCATCTTTTATCTTTGCAACCCTCCAACAATTTGTAAATTTTACCTTATCAAAAACCCCAAAATCCCCAACTTCTTATCCAAAAAAACTAAACACTTCAACTTTTTCCCCAAAAAGTTCTCATTTTCCCAAAAAAACTTGTCTCTGTGGACTGCAGTTGTTGTCACAACATTCAACTTTTGGCTAATTAATTGCCAAATTCCAACGCGGGTTTATAACTCAATTCTCTCAGTTTCTTGCTCAAAACTCAAGCATCCCTTACAAAGGACTGAAGTAAAGCCAAACAAGAATTTTGTCTTGCTAAGCAACCCCAACCGAGTTGATTTTCTTGTTTTCCAAGCACCACCAAGAGCTGAACTGATGGAGTAATGTAATAGGCAAAAGTTTAGCTTTAGCCAGATGCCGGCCAACTGCCAAAGCGTATAAACTTGTAGCTTGTAAAATATCGTATCCATTCCTAGCTTAAATGAGGGAACGTCCATATAATTTGTATGGTTTTTGTTTTGTATGTTGATTGTAAAATAATTGTTGTTTGCAAGATAAAATTTTGATATAAAGTTTTAAATTTTGGGCTAGTTTTGGAAAATTTTGGTATGTATTGAAAATGTAAATTGTATAATTTTGTAGGAAGTATTTGTATAGATTTATTTTTGTATTCTGCATTTAATTGTATTGGGCCAATATTTTGTATGGTAATTGCTTTATGGTGAAAAAGTTTGCTTGGTTTTACATGCTAAAATGTATTTGCTTTTGTATGATTTGTATGCCAGCAACATTTTGCAAATCATATGAAAATATTTTATATGGCAATTGCTGTATGGAGACAATGTTTCATCCATATGCAAATTTATATGGTGTATTAATATTAAAACAAAATGAAGCATTTTTTAAATTTGCATGCCTTATTTTATATGGGGCCATCAACAGGTGTGAAATTTCCAACCTACCCCTTAACCCCAAAAGATGTAAACTTTGTTTCCATAGCAATACAACATGATCTCTGAAGGATACGGGATCTGGTTAAAGCAGAGTGTTAATCTGCTCCATATCCCAGTCCCATATAGATTGTATGATATGTGTGTATGTTTTAGGTATAATTCCTATAAGTGAAGCAAGGGTTGAAATCCTTTCTTCTCTTTTCCCCTCACAAATAAACGAAGCCCACTTTTCAACTTGTAACAACCTCACAGTTCCCTGTCTCTGAGAATGTACAGGGTGACTCCTCCGTCTATTTCCTCTATAACTCTCAAACCTTTTGACCCCGTGACCTCAAATTCTGTCAGAAACTTTAAGAGGTTACAGGCCAGGTCATATCCAAAAATGGGCCCTCTGGGTCAATATCTTGCAGGTCAAATATCCATATTTTGAACTGAAGGCACAAACTGATTGTTTGCCCGCTAACTCTCGAACGGTTTGACCACTTGATCCCAAATTTGTTGGTCACTCACAAAAGGTCATAGTGCAGGTCACCTGCAAAAATGGGCCCTCTGGGTCATCATCTTCCAGTCCAAATTTCAAAATTGTGACAACTCACCCCATTCCGGCCACCCTGTATTTTGCTTATTAGTTTAGTTTATCTTTTTACGGCTTAGGCTTAATCAGTGTGTAAAATAAACAGTTTCCTACCTGAAATCTGATACAGGAATCATACAAAATGCAGAATTGTCTGCATACAAATTGTATGACTTGCATGCAATGCAAGGCAATGCAATAAAATTTAATTAATGCAAAAACAAGCCATGATTCATGGATTAAAAGTAAACAATTAACAAAGGCGATAAAATTACATTACGGCGAATTCCACGGCACGATAAACTCATAAAACACACATACTACAGGAGAATTTATTGCGACATGCTTTGGATTAAATGACAATTGATAGTTCAAACGTTTTAATTATCGGCCTGTCGATGTTGTCGACTTGTTTTGCGCCAGTGTCGCAGCTTCTCGGCGCAAGCTTGCCGTGCGATTCAGCCTCGGCATTGATACTGGTCTCTGCAAGAACAATTTGACATTTTTAATCGTCTCAATTTTCCCATTATATTGGCATTTAGGAATATCTCAAAATGCCTCAAACTTCTTTCAGTTTGAGAATCTCAAATTGCCTCAAAAAACTAGAAATCCGTTTTGTAAACTGCAAGCTTCAAGCTTGTGTTGTCTCACTTTTGCACCATTTCAGCTCTGTTTAAACCTTAGACAGACGGACAGACAGACAGACAGATGCTGTATTTCAAAATGAATGATCCTTGACCTTTTGTACTGGACTTCTTCTGGAGGTTGGAAGATGGTATCCAGAATTGCAGCAAGTTCTGGCCAATCTTGCGGGACACATGCAGCAGCAGTGTTTGTGTCTCTCTCTGCCCCCGCAATACTTTGCATAGTTGTGACCACTCCCACTCCTCCCCCGGATCCCAAAATGGTCCCCGCTTAGCCCGGAATCCTCCGCGCTTTCAACCGTAAGGCTTTTGGCGTCCTGAAATGCAAATTAGGCGTTAAATACTAGACACAGTCAAAGATAGAGATTGCATGTATGACCTCTGACCTGCAAGGACCGTTTATGAGCATTTACGTCAAATTTAAGGTCAAGAGGTCATTTTTTTTCGATTTATGAAATAAACAGGCAGACTGACGACTGACGAGAGCTAACATCAATTCTTTGAAACCTTAAACTTTGTGGAATTGAAGTTACTTACATCTGGAAGTCCGGAAGAGATAAAGACTTCCAACATTCGGAGTCCCTCCTGAATGGTTGCTATGGTTTCCTTCAAGTGCCCTGCACTCCGTTTGCACAGATCCAAATGCAACTCTTCAGAGTCAGACATTTTCCAAATGAGTCCCATTTTAGTCAAAGTCTCGCTTTTATGTGACCCCAAAGCAAAGTGAAAACAATGCATTTTGCAACGCAAATGCGGCGTAATGCAGTAGCTACAGCGGTTTAAAGTCAGGTGGAAAAATTGGCCCTGAAGCCATTGACCTTAGGGGTCAAAATCCGAAATCGTTTTATTGATGCACGATCTGTCTGTTTCACATCCAACACTCGAACGTTTGACGGAAAAGCTCAAATTTCTTCATATGGACATGCAGACGCATCATTCCCATAAAGAAGTTAGAAACCTGCCACATTAACCAATATATCCAAATTATTTAAAGGTCAGCGGGGTCAAGGAGCTGGTCACAGCTAAACAAGCTCGTGTCTGTTGGGCTTACCACAAAATTCAATTTGCAAATTGGAATCAAATTGTGCATGAAACTTGATCAATTTTTGTGCATTTGGTCAACATTTTAATGCGATTGTTGACAAAGTGCAAACGCTTCTTGTCAATTGGCGTCATTTCCAAAGCAATTCAAATTCAGCAAATCCAAGTTTTCGTCATATTTTTCGACCCTGTGACTTCCGATAATGTCCATTTTGACGGTAAATGACACCTTTTCAAATAAAATGCACAGATTAGCATTTATAAATTTCATTTATTGCTCAATTCAATACAAGTTTCATCCAGAGATTTATTTGCTGTGAGAGTTTAATTATAAATTTAATAAGCCCAAGCCCAAGCTTCAACTTTCAACTTTCCACGGGCTTCAATTCTTAAGTGTAGTTATTATTTTAAGGCGCTAATTAAACTAATTAATTAGGTTAAAGGCACATGGTAGATCAATGAGTTACCAGCAAATACTGTAAAAAGGACCAACTCGTTTTTGGATTCAGGGATCTTTTTTTTTAGTAAAATTTGAGTAAATGTTGAGTAATTTTGCAATTTTACAGTTTTTCTGTGAAAATGAGCTATTTTTTTGGAAAGAATGGGTCAAAAAATCCAAGAAATTGATTAAATAATTCGAAAAATTCAAAAAATTGTGTTAACTATTCCAAAAGTCAAAGAATTTCAAAAAAAAATGATTTAAGACCCAAAATGACCCAAAAATCCAAAAACAAGTCGAACCTTTTTAAAAGTAACTTCCGCAAATCACAATTTAAATTTTAAATAGCCAAAGCCATCAAAATCCGAAAAAATGTTACAATTTTTAAATCAAAATCCACAAAATTAAAAAATCTTTTCTAAAACTAATTAAATAAATAATTAAATGCAATGCATTCGCAGAATATTCCACCAAAAATAGTAATGGCTGAGATTAAATCAAAATTGGCACTTTAATGACGAACGCCACAGAAACTGACGACATTCCCTTCGCCCAGCGAAAGCACGGGGAGGAGGGAGAAGGCGATGGCGAATTTGGCGCAGGCAGCCTCCACAATGTCGAAAAGGACGGAGGGGTCCAGGGCGCCAAGTTTGTAAAAGACGCGGAAGCAGCATTCGACGGAAGAGGATTCGGCGTCGCGAAGCAGTTTGGCGAGGGCGTAGTCTGTCATCTCTTTCATTTCGGGGGCGCCGAAAGATGCTTCTTCATTGCCTATAGGAAAGGGGAAATATAGTTAGTAAATGGATGTAATAGGTCGACGAAATAGGGCGAAATAAGCGGAATTTTACGACATTTGGCCACGTAGGTAGTGACTTGGGCTTAGAAATTGACCTAAGGTCAAACAAAATACCAAGTTTGAGGTAATTAGGCCAAAATATTTGAGAGATATTGAGTAAAACGGAGCCACATTTTCAATTTCAACGCCGATTCGAACTGACGCCCAATATTTTTGGATTGAGGTCAAATAGGACAAAAACACGTCGTCAGTGTATCTGATCTCTTACTTTTGACCAAATTTGGAGCAAAAAGTGTCAACGGGACGATGGAAAAGTTGAGCTTACTGATTTTGGCTCGACAGACAATGGCGGAGACGCGATTTTCATAGTTCCAGCGTCGAATTATTCGGACCTTCACCCCGCTGCCCACATAGCACCCAGTCTCCTCGTCTGCAACACAAACAACAATGCAATCAGTTCTAGCTCTAGAATTATCGAAATATTTGCAGTTTTCAAATTTATTCTGACGATAGCATCAAATTGAAACTGCTATAAACTTGATTTTTTTCATTTTAGAAACTAGTTTACATTGAAAATACTCTACTACTGAAAAATTGGCAAATGTCGTCGACAAATCTAAGCAAAGAACAGCTAAAATATCCTCAAAAATTGCGTTTTTGGCTTAAAACAAGATTTCAAACTAATTCGACTTCATAAAATCTAAGCATCTCTCTCTAAATATTCAGAGAAAAACGTCCCAAAATTGGATTTACATTCAAATGCAGTGTTGTGCTTGTGCGCCCAGATTTGCCACTCTACTCTCGCATCTCGCGGAAGCCGCGGGACGACCAAATATTCTACTATCGCGTTGTTAGTCAACTTTTCCCATTGTCCACGACAGTCCTCGATGTAGGCGACGTCCGTGACAAAACAGATACCCTGAGGACAGAGAGAAAGTTCAAATTTTACTCAGAATCTTGTCAATTTCCGAATTTCATACCTGGACGACATCCCTGAGCTCTACTTTGGAGTCTGTGGCCTTGATGATTCTGTTGAGACTTCGAAGGGACAGTTTGCACTCCATTTTGACGTCTCCAGGCACAAGCGTCATGCTCCCCGGCACCAACCCGATTTGACCCGCCACGTAAATTATGTCCCCCACCTGCAATCAACAAATTATTAACAATCAGTGTGATTCAGTAGTTTCAAATATTTTTAAAATCAAATTTTGGGTTTTTCTAAAAAAAATTGGCATTTTGGGGTTTAATTTATCAATTCTCGACAATTTTGAATGAATTTACGACATTTTGGAACATTTTTCGAAGTTTTGAATCATATTTTAAACGTTATGAGCTAAAAACGAAAAAAATCGAGCTTTTTGTAAATTTTAACATAATTTTGAGCCAACTATTAAAAATTTAGGTAAAATTTAAGAGTTTAAAATCTATTTAGAACAAAGATTCTCAAAATTTTAGGCGATATATCAAAATTTTAACATAATTTCCCAATTTTTAAACAATCTTCAACTCAAATCACAATCAAATTGCCGTATAAATTAATTTGCCACATCAAAACCCCTCAAAAAACCCAACAATTGCACTAATAGTAATTACCCAAATGGCCTGACTATAAGGGCCGATGTTTGCCGGCGCCCAATGACTTATCCCCTGGACGTGCATGCAAGCCCTAAGACTTCCGTCCCCAGCTCCAGGCTGGGCGGAGTAGCCGAGGGCCTCCAACACGAGGGGGAGTTGTGGGGGGAGGGGCGCCTCCACGCAGACCCGCACCGGCGGCTGGGCCGAGAAGAACTGATTGTAGGCAGCGTTGTATTGAGCATAGTCCGCCATGTCCGACACGTACATGCAAATGCTGACCACGTCTCCTAAGCTCATGGCTCTCTCCTCCAGAACCTCTGCAATGGAAACGGGGAAATTAGCAATTGCCTGTCTGTCCCAAATGAAGAAAACTTTGTGAAATGTTTGAGAGTTATGAACAAACACCAAAATTACAGAAATTAGTAAAATTAGGGCTCGAAAAGAGGACAAGGTCCAAATAATTTTTTGTATGAATATAAATTCTGCTCGAGTTTTACAAATTTGGGCAAAATTTATATGCATGCAAAAAGTTTAATTAAACAGCTCTTTGGCCGCGCAATGACCTTAAAATCAGGCGAAATGTCATTAAAACGACTAATTCTATCCCAAAATTGGATAAATCTTTCCCAAAACGGTCATAGATAGGGGTCTAAAAGTGTCAGAGCGTCCGTCTAACATTTTCTATCGAAGTTTGTCCCAAAATCTGTCCCAAATTACTCACTTTTCAATTTCAGCAGCGCATCCGTCATTGGACCATGATCATCTTGATCTCTCCCCTGAATCCCAACGGCCCAAAGCCAGCCCCCACTGTGTCCAGTGATTCGGAGAGTGTTTTCTGGGAATGGGAGGCTCTCCCTCAGCTTGACCTCGACCTCGGGGATGAGCTCCGCGGCAGTTTTGGGGGTATTATTTGCCAGCCCCCCATTTAAGCTTAAAGACTTTAAATTTGACGCGATTTCGGCGTCTTCGAGCGCATCGGCGTCGGTTTTGAGGTCGTGGGTACTTTTGCAGTGATCGTGTTCCTTGTTTTCGTCCCCAGCGCAGCCTATTCCCGTGCACAGTTCTGAAATTTGTCAAAAAAATGTCAAAGTCAGCTACAAATTATTAGAAAATTGATACAATTTGGAAAAAGTTTTGAAGGACCAACAAATTTAGGATTTTTGGTATTTTAGCTACTCTTTTGATTCAATGATTTGACAGAAATCGATAAAATGCTTGTTTAAAAACATTTTACATAGATTTGGCCTAAAAATTCATTAATAAATTTTCACAAAACACTGAAATAATACTATTTTAGCCATAATTTTACTAAAATCTAACCCAAAGTTATTAAAACGTCATAAAAATTAATTCTAGCTCAAGTTTTACGTTTTTGGAATCAATCAAAAATGGACTAAAATCCATAAAAAACTAATTATTAAACTGAGTAAGCTGACTCTTTCTTCAAATAAATGAAACTCGGTTTTACAATAATCTGTACCTCTTAAAAATCTTTAAAATTACAAAACCCCAATTTAAACACTAATTTTACCAACTCTAAAATAATAACAGCCTCAAAACAGCCAAAATTAAAAAAAAAAAAATCCTTCTTTACAAAACTCGGATTAGTTGCAAAATGCAAAAATCTCAAAATGCGGACCTATGTGCCCATCACAGCAGTCAGCCTTGGTACATTCCACTAAATCCGACAAATAATCCATTGGACCTTTCACCGGCAGTACTTTTTGAGCTTTCAGATCATCTCCCTTCCCATTCGTCCCACCCTCGTTGCATTTATCCTAAAAGTCACCAAAAAAGATTAAAAACTGCCTTAAAATCGGCTTTTAAATTAAAACTCACAGCCTTTTTGACTAGATGTGCTCTCTTAAGTTTCAAATAACCTACGGGGGCAAAGGCATCATTGGAGTGAATCACTTTTTCGTATTCATCCCTGAAAAAATGTCAAAAATCATGTAAAAATCGCCAAAGACACTTGTAAACTTGGCGAAGCAATCAAAGATCGTGTTTTTGTGACCTAAAACTTGAAATTATGATGTCAAAGGTCACAGACAACGTTTGCTTCACTTTTTCCCCAAAATAAATAGTTTACTCACAGAACAATAGATTGCTGAAATAGAGGACAATCCAAAGTAAACGTTTCGTACTCTCCTCCCTCCCCGCAAACGTTGATTCCGTATTTTCCTTTCTAAAATGGTCAAAAATGGTCAAATTAGTTGCAGAAAATCCTCAAAATTTGAAGCATACAGATTCTAAAAGATGAGGTTGCATTTCAGCAATGGATTGTCCCAAATGGACGTCAGGGTCAAGGCCCAGCGACGCTGTCTTTATTATTATTGCATTCATTCCGCAGTCAATCATCTCCGCCAACAGCTCCGATTGATCCCGACGCCATAAATACGCCAAACTAACACAGCCCAGTCGTTTGCACCTGCGACGGCGTAAAAACAATTAGAAAATGGATGTAATAATGTGGCGCAAGTGGAGCGCAATTCAACTTACACATTTTCCACCCGAATTCGTTGATAGTCTGACAAAATTGCGCCAACGGACACGCCCTCAAACGTCATGTCTTTCTGAAAGTGGAAAACATCAAAATATTAGTGAATTAGCTCGCTCGCTCTGTTCGTCTGTCTAAAACTTTGAAAAACGGACCTTGATGTCACTGAGGAGGAGATAGAGGTCCTCCACCTCGTCCCCTTCCGTTGGGGAATATTCTTTTTCCTGAACGAGGGCGTTTCCGGTGATGACGCGACGGTAGAGGGGAAGTCCAAGGGCTTCCGAGTAAAGTTGGATCGCGTCGTGTCCAACAGTTTGATACATGTAACTGTCCATCTCGTCTGCAAATTAGAGGCAAAATTTGGATTAAAAATTGGATTTCTTGGTCAGCTGACCTTTAAATTATGTTAAATTGTGATGATTTTGATAGAAAATTGCTAAATTTGCAGCAAAAATCATAATTTCTTGGATAAACTACGCAATTTCAATAATTTTGGACATTTTGAACAAAGAAACTTTCCACTATCTTCAAAAAAGTTTGAAAATTGTCAAAATTCAACTCTAAAAAATGTCCACATCTCTCTAAACTTCAAAATCTCGCAAAAAAATTCCAACAAACCCAAAATTTCTATTTAAAACTCTTTAAAACTACATAAAATCCATTAATATTTCATAAAATTACAATATTTTCAACAAACTACTCGATTCTAAACAATTTTAAGCAAAGAAACGTTCCTAAAATTACAATACAACCTTAAAATTCCAAAATTTCATTCCCAAAACGTGAAAATCCTCCCAAAATCGTTAAAATCACCTTTATCTTGAGGGCGGAGGTTTGCGAGGGCCACAATTTGATGTCCGGCCGCCCCGCACTGCATCATGGAGTAGCAGCTGTCCTTCCCCCCACTGATAAGTGCCACCACCCTCATCTTACAACCAAAATTAAACCAAAAAAGACTAGAAACGAACGAAATGAAACTAAACTTTTGTCAAATTGCCAATTGGACTTTAAATTAAACAAATTAAACAAAAGTAACACAAAAAGGGGTCGGGGCTCGCGACGAAGATGAATTGCACAAGAATTGGTCACCCATTCCTGAAAAACGACGAAAAACAGTTATAAATCGTCAATTGACACACATTGCGGCGAAATTTCGACATTTGCGACCAAGTTGGAGCAAAAACATTTCCAAAAAACGTTGCTTCGCCCCTCTTTAACGTTTGAAACGGTTTCAAACGTCGTAGAACGGAAGGGAGCAGCCACACCACCAAATTTTGACCTCTGGCCCCACAAACCACGACCAAAACCCCTCAGATTGGGCGTAATTTTGACATCTGCGCAAGGGCTCTGGCCAAATCTCAATTAAAGCGTTGCTTCGCCCCTCTAAAACGTTTGAACCCGTTCCAAACGCTGTAAAAGCAGCCGCACCACCAAACTTCGACCTCTTCCCCCCAAAAACCCCCCATTTTCAAGTCACAGACAGACAGACCCCCTCCTC
>JAQIXN010000605.1:0-32999 GCA_034698145.1 Proisotoma minuta
ATTCCACAGATTTTTACGCACACAAACTCCCAAACTTTTGGTTATTACCCTCCATCATCTTTTCTAATGGAGGAGAAGAGAATTAGAAGGAATTACTTGAATGTCTTTCTTGAAGATGTGGTCTTTCGTAATAAATGTCCAGAGGCCGTGGCGTGCCAAATTATTTATTGCAAAACACAGCTTACGCAGATTTCTGTACACATTTCCTTGCTCTATAACTAAAAGTCGGGCCTCTCTTTTTCTCTGGGCAGCAAGCCAACAAAACAGAGGAAGAATAAAAAACCTATTCTTAACTCTACTTGCTATCTTTGGGTAGAATTGACAAAAGTCCAGAGCCAGTTCTGGAAATCACGACCAACTTAACTCATGCTTCCAAGAAAAAAAACATATATTACAGAGTCTAGACTTGCAAAATTTCAACATAAACAGCAGTTATATTGTGCCGGAAGTTAAATCATCCTACTTTTCCAACTTCCTAGACCAAGTGCAATAAACTTTGCTGTGGAAGTTTAGGAAATGTCCCTTGTCCAAAATTTAACGGTCAAAAACACTCATTTGGGTCTCTGCATGGCGAAAGCAAGATGTAAGAATCTGTAGCAGAAATAGAGCCATTACAAACTATTTGCAATCTAGTTTAATCCCTCTGGCTTTTACTACAACATTCAACTACAGACTTTTACGGGTTGTTTGCAGAGTAAAGTCCCCTACTCCTTAAACTATGGCATTTAAGAAAGTAATGGCAATTTTACAATCAAGATTTCTCTTTGGCTCCCGTGAAAGTTTAATTATCATCAAACACTTGGACAATATAAAGGGAAACCTTGAACCTTTATATAGATTTGAGACATTCATTGGCAATGCAGCTGCTCCACCCAAAACTCGCTAAATGCGAAGCAATTTTCTCCCAACTTACTCCCATTAGATTTTAACAACTTTGTTTAAGTAGAGTGAATGTATTTTTTTTTGACTACGTGCTAAAGAAACTCGAGTGCGCAACTTGAAATTGAACCTTGAACGTGAAACTTTG
Source organism: Proisotoma minuta (assembly GCA_034698145.1). Taxonomy (NCBI): domain Eukaryota; kingdom Metazoa; phylum Arthropoda; class Collembola; order Entomobryomorpha; family Isotomidae; genus Proisotoma; species Proisotoma minuta. Next base: position 1,028 of record JAQIXN010000605.1, read on the forward strand.
GAAAGGAAATAAAAAGCTTGCAATTAAAATATAAATAATATTTGTACAAAAACAACATTGAGGTCTTTAGCCGTGTTTTGCGACTGCGACTGACGACGCTAATTCTATTTATGTTTTCTCTGCAATTATATTCAAATGAGCAAAATAGGAGTCAAACTACTTGAAACTACTTCACTCCGCATTCCTGTTAAAAGGAATTTGTTTCTGGCTTCACAAAGACAGAAATGTCTGTAGGCAAACAAATCACTCGCCAAAAATTTAAATCCTAAATGTATATTATATTTTACTGACGTTGAATTGGCAAAGTCATGTTAAAAGATTTGACAGCTCGCGAGCTAAAGTTGGCTTAGTTAGTCTGCAAAATTCTTTGCGAAAATTAATCCACATCCGCGAAAATTGTCAGTTTATGTACATGCTGCCAAAATCATAAACTCTGATCAACAAACATGACATGATAATTCTACCATTTCTAGCCGAATGTTGTGTAAATCAACATCATTTCAAAACAAACATTCCCAATAAGCCGTAGGCAACTATTTGTAATTGAACCAGAGTAACTGACCCGTCTCTGTCTGGCTGCTGGCTGGACACTTTTTTAGCCAGCAACTAAAGTGCAAATGTCTAAACTCCGGATGACCATGATGGACGAACGGAGTTACAAATGAAGAGGTCAAATATAGGGCAGTGTATTACGCCCACACATAATATCAACGGCAAACGTGCTGCTGACTAAGCTAGGTCATGTCAAACTAATGGTAGCGATTAAGGGTTAAATAGCATGTCTCGCAAGGTGACGTAATGTCATCAAGAATAACAAAGGCTACATGATATTCCTTTTTAGAGCCGCATACACTACGAATTTCCCCACCATTGTGCATTGCATGTCCGATACAGGTTCGAGAAGAGTCATAATCACAAGCCATTAGATTAAGTCCATTGATGTGACATTCATGCCATTAACATTTCAATGATTCAGACTTTCAATTGAACTGCGTATATAATAATTGTACAACAGAAGCTATGACTGTCATAGTATGACACAAAACAAACATGTCAATCAAAGAGTATTACTGCTCTCTATTTCAATAAATTATCATATCCATTTCAAATTGTTGTCCTTGGGCAATAATCCCATGAAATTTTCATTTGTTGGTCCAGTCTCTTTTAAACTAGAGTTGGAAACAAGATTTATCCACTCAAATATCCATCCATAAATTTAGAGCAGCTTCCAGCTTGTAATAGAGGATGCAATTAAGTTAATTAAAAGTTGGGTTGATTCCCCTAATACGGGATTTCCTTCCGTTCCATTCAATTTAAATACAAAAGTTGTAGATTATACAACAAACCTCAGGCTTGAGGAATAAAAAGCTTATTTATTTACCAACTCAACTAGTTTGGAAATGGAGCAACAGAATTGGAACTTCCAAAGCAAACTTTCTGAATAAATATTAAAACAGATCTCGATCCTCGTAACCAACATTCGTCAGAATAGAATGATGATCCAATTCAACAAACTTTCTTTCTCTGAAGCAGATTTTGAACCCCAACCACAAACACTTGAAAATAACTCGACACAACTCATTCGTAGCACATTACCTACGTCAACTAGCCATGTCACTGTTCTGTCTGACATAATGCCCTCTCCTCTGTCATCGTCTAATAAACAGCCTCCTCTAATTCGAGCACCTGTGCTCTACAAATGCTTTGGAGTGGCAAGTAAAAAGCTCTTCAAATCCATTACACACTTGAGTTGGAGAGGAAATGTAACGAAATGACAACAATTTTTCTCACATTTAATTAAATCGAGTTTGTACTTTCTTTAGTAATTTTTTGTGTCTACTTCCTTCGACGGTCTATTTTTGTTCTTGCTTACTTCTTCATTGTTTTAGATAAAGCTTTAAAGCCTTTGCTGTCAAAGCCAGATGTTGACTTGGAGTGTAATACATTGAAAAAGCGTCTCTCTCACGCACCAGGCGACTTCTGTCACGGATAAAGACAAAACTTTTAGGGACACTCGCATTAGTCTTCTTTTTATCTCATGCATAAAAGTTCACAAACTAGGAGGACAAGAAAAGGAAAGCTTTTCAATTCAGATAGCACACATGGATTCAAATTCAGAGTTCGTTGTTCGCTTAATAAAACATGACAAAGGACGTGAGAAGCATAAAAAAACTTTTGAATTGAATACAAAATCCATCTAAATGGAGCTCGCAAGCTGGACAAATTACAAAATTATATAAGACGTGAGGTAAAAATAGAATAACTAAAGCCAAATTGTAAATTGTTTCGTCCAAACATAATGCAGAAAAAAAGTTTTTAATGCATCGGTGCAGAAGATGATTTTTTTTCCAAGAGTTCTATTTTGCTGGGTTGAAAACAAAAATACCCCCCTCCGAATAGGGCTGTTATTAATAGCACCAAACTACTTTACCTCCCCGACTGTAGAAGGATTGAGAGTAAAACAAGACAAATCCTTCAGCCAAGGCCAAGTAGAAAGTATAATATAAAAGACAGTGTGAAGGCAATAAAAGGGCATCACATTCAATGTAAGCAATTTCCTCTTAAAAGTCCACGAGTTGTCCGAATGTCCAAGAAAGATAGATAGAAAAGACAAACAAGTCAAGTCGACCAAATTACTTTAGCTTGGGAACAAGTGATACATTCCATGATGAAATAAACTGTCAGTGTCAACCTCAATCTCAACTTGAACCGCATTTCTATACAAGAAATGTCCAACAGAATGAAACTTTTACAAGAACAAAGCCAGCTCATCAATCCCCTTCGACGTGTCAGCCAAGAGAAAGTAAGAGAAGAGCAAACATTGCAACCATTTCTAAAAATATGAAGAAGAGATAAAAGTGTGTGGGTTGCAAAATCTCTCTGGAATTTGATTCGAAATAGAGCTACATCATGATCAAAGATATCATCCGGATCTTTTGTTCAATTGGAAATAAAAAAAATACCACTGTCGGTTGGACTTGGAAAAAGTTGGATTCAAGGTCTTACGTAATCTCTTTTATCCCAAAATGAAGCTTTCACCTATGTATCCTCATTTATCCAGGGAGTAGTAGGGAGTTCTCCGACTACATTTTTCCAAAGGGAACTGTTACATGTATTAATTTATTGGATGGCTTGTTTGCATTACTGGAGAAAGCTCAAAGCTCTCTCTCTCTCTCCACATTAGTTAAAAGTATGAGATGATGGTAAATTCCCAACAGAAGAAGGCTCTGGGAGAACTAATATCGACCGACATAGAGACGGGATATTAACTTCCCTTCCTGCAAACCAATTCATTCCCTATTCCTTTTGCACAATTTCATTCCACTGCTTTCTCTTTCATTGAGTAGACACTCCATAACTAGCTACAGTACAGTGTCTACAAATCCCACTTTATTCCCAAATCCATCCACGCCGCTTATTTTTGGGTTTGATAAATATGAAGTGAAAGGAAAATGAATAAATGACGGCAAAATATCCACAGACAGCTATCGATGGTAAATGGTACGTCCCATCTCTTTAGAATTTGCTCTAACTCTAAATTATAGCAATGGATGAGAGAGAGTATAGAACGGACTAACAGAAGACCATTGAATTGAACCCACTTGCCTTTAATAAAGAGTGAAAGCAATCAATAGCCAATACTTTCCAAGTCGGAAGGAAGTCGATGTTTGTTTTGACGAGCCCACATTACTATTCTTGGCTCAACCCACTCCAAAATTAAAGAGAAAGTCAACATCCTAAAAATACAACTTTTTTGTTCAGTTTGTGAGACATTTTTAGTTAACATATGCTTTCTTTTTAGGCATAAATGAATGAAAACCAGGCTAGAAAAGAGACGGGGTAAAATAAACATTTCTTTCTCTTTGTGACTTTCCCTATTCTATTAAAGCAATAGAGAGAAAGTGGAAGCCTCAATTTGTATCATAGCCCACATTTATTTATTTTATAGGGAAAATTGACGAGGCGACTGAAACCAAGAGTCCGAAAAATAAGTATGTAAAAGTTAGCTCAAGGGGACTTTTACTTTCTTTCGGCTCTACTTTTATTTTGCTCGCGGGAAGTGAGACTGTTCCGCCCGAATAAGTTTGATTAGCTAAGTGAAGCGATATAAAGTGAATTAGCGCCAGTGTCGTTGTAATAAACAATGGGACATGGATGTTATCTACTCTAAAACTTTCAGCCCTTGTCGTTGAAATTTGCATAAGGACCTCAAAACATGTTTATTTGCTCACTCTCTGGAATCTAACTTTTCTGTTTTCATCTCCAGTTTATAAACTTTTGCAACTTTTTCATTAGACCTAGAGAATATGTATTTTCAGTTCTTGTTTACAAATGACAAGCTAAACTTCAATTGAATGGGATCGACAAAAACAATTAACTGCTACTATAAAAATATTCACTTTACGACATTTTTTTGCTGGATATTTGTTTAATAGATTATTTTTGGATGTTAAATCTTTGTAGAAATTAATCATGTCTCGAGGAAGGATTTCCTTTGCCCTTTTTAGGAAGGAAAGAGTGGAATCAAGTACGAGCTCAGAAGGGATTATTTATATTTATTTTCGTCTTTGGCCATAAATGGGCAATGATTTTTGTACAATTATTACTATCATCCTTTTATTACAGCTCTCCAGTACCCTAACTTTATGGAGTGGACTTAATTGTGAATTAATGCCCCACTTTTGGTACACAATAAAAATATACAGATACTTTACAAAAGAATATCATTACACACGAGCATCATTAAATAAATTATTACATTCCCATCAAGAGAATATGAAAAAATACCTGTCGTCCATCTCAGAAAATAAATGTATCAGTTTCTTTCTATGTGCGGAGAAAGTGAGACCACAAAAGAAGCATCTAATGATTTCTTTCTTCTTTACCAAACGAGGGAAATGCAATCCAAGTAAAGCATGGAGGTAATAGAACAAAAGGATGATTGACATTGACAATGACAGAGCTTGACCATTCGCCTTCACCCCACCAAAGTAGCAGTGGATTAGTTGTTGTTTGATACAATAACTGACGTCCAGATCAAACTATACCATTTCTTTATCCATCTACTTACTAATGCACGCAAAAACATGAGAACCATTCATTCAGCCCACATTCGATTCTCCTGTCACTCAAACAAAGGAAGATGGGAAAAGTGCCATTTTTTGCGCATTTATTTCTCCAATGCCAATGCTTTAAATTGTAAAAAGGAAGGAGGATCTGCAAGGAGCTTTTCTAATACGATAATAGGGCATCATCAACAAGCTTTGCCTAGAGCAAGAATAAGAATGAACATTCCGTAAAAACTACGCCAACTTTTTTGCACCATTCCACTGCCTTTTAAATCTCTGGCAGGTTAGAAAGACTTTGCCAATAATTTTGTTTCTCTCCTTACAAATTTTCTTATGTAACAAGTTGAAGGTCATTGCTTTTGCTTGCAGAGGTTGCTTATTATCTGGCTAGCGACTGAAATTGAGCCCAGCCGAAATGCTAAATATTATTAGTATTGTGTTGCATGATTTGCTGCCGATAATTTGACACAGAAATTAATGTGTTTTGCAATCCATTTTTTAAGTATATGTAAAAATAGAAGACAATGATGTCTGTGGAATGCTTATTACTTATTATAAGATAATTATACCGAGAAGCAATTTAGATAAAAAATCTTAAACTTATGTGACCTGAAGTTGAAATTGGCTTTTGTTTGACGTAACCAAAAGAGCTCACGTTCAAGAACTAACGATCACGTGAAAGATTATTTACCAAATAAAGTTTGGTAAAATCTATTTTAAATGTAAATCAATGCGACAAAATTTTTAGAGCGTTGTATGGATAAATTAACAAGAGCAGCTAACGTGCTTCGTCTCAAATCACATAAATAAGCAAATGCCTTACTCAAAACAAACCAATTAACTTTAACTCAACTCCCACACGAGCTAAATAAGAACCCATACTAAACTAGACCGGATTTTGTTGTAATTGCAATTTGCAATATATACCAAACAAAATGCCAATCTTGATATGCTAATTTTATAAATGGTTTTGTTGCTAAATAAAATGGCTGGAGAACAAATTACATTAACTTTGGCATGAATTTGGCCAACTTGTTCCCTTTTGTCTTTGTCCCACCTACGCAAACATGATTGAATTATAACTCACTTGAGAGCTGGACATGAATGAGAATTAATTAACATTTAATTTTATACCCTTCGGGATCTAATTTATTTGCCTTTGTTCCAGCTCAACTTTGACGTCCTTGATGTTTGTGAAATGTAACAACTTGTCATAGAACAAAACAAAGTCGCTCATAAAACATGCACCTCTCCACATTCAACATTCCCAGCAAAAGTAAAGCCCAAGATCCAAACAAAAACAGGATTATCGGCCGCCCATAAATAAATCTACATATAATACCTTTGGGAGTCGTTATTAAAGAGCTCCAAGTACAACGCAGTCGAATGCATGATGTGAGTTATAATCACACCCAAGTGATAAAAACAATAAAATAAAAACATTTATTTGCAAAATAACATGCAAATTCTACCAGGCAAAGAAAAGTGTCCAGATTCTTTATGATTCATAAACTACGTTTTGCATCAAGAGTTAATGAAGAGAAATTTTGTCCTTGCGAAATACATTAAATCGTTAGCTGCTTTGCTGGATACTATTATGTACAGTTGATGACGGATATGATACAGCACTTAAAACAATAATTATTATTACTTTCCCTTATTGCAACATTTAATTTGCTACAATTTCAATTGCAAATTAATTCAAATTCTGGCGAGTTATGGATGGCTCTCATTATCATTTCTCTTGCTAACCATTTGACATCCTTCTTCCAGAGGAATTAGAAATTAAAATATTCATGATAAACAGTACAAAGAGTAGGAGCAGTCAGAGGAAAGTGGTGTCGTATAAATTATTAACTTTAACAACCGTGGACAAGAATGCTGCAGTTAATATTAGAGAATATAACGACATGAATTATTCATGCAAGTAATGGCAACTAATAAACACTACACTCATTATTATTTTCATGAGTCTCGTTGCTTCTATCAATCATCCAAAAAAAGATACGCCGCAGTTTTATTTACAAGATGCAGATGCAACTCTTTTGTTATGATTTTAAATTTTAATTAGTGCTCTCCCGAGTTATTTGTAATTAACTCATTCTCGCACGCGACGTTTGAGTTTGATGCACCATCATAAATTAAATCCGAGACACGAACAAAAGGATGAGTTGCATCAAGTGATAACATAAATATTTATCTTGTGAATTAGCAATGAATGCAACGGGAAGGAGGGATGCATACCTGGGAATACAGTTTGAGGGAGTCCGGTCCACTTCCCATGACGAGAATAATTTCATTGGCACCGGTTTCGCCGTTGAATTTGAAGAATTCTGGGCCGTCGTCCCTGCAGCAGATCGATTCACTCTTTCCGACATTTTGACTCGCTTTAATCAGCGTTGGCAAATAAATGGATCTTCTTATCTTTTGGGAAGATTGAGTCAGTCGAGATTGATTATGAGACCAATTCGTTTTAAATTGAATCGACACGGTTCGTAGATCTTCAGTCCAACTTTAATTTGTTAGTTGAGGGAGTAAAATCTCTTCAAGAGTCTTCATGAATTAATTTCAAAAAATTCTCACAGTCTCTATTTCTTGTAAATCAGTTCAAAGTTTTTGGGATAATTGTTTACTGCATCAATCTTCAAGTTGAAGGTTGCTAATGATTATGTGGGAACTTTTCCATTTAATTTCCTCGTAAACTTTCTTTGGAGGGATGAACTAATTTTTATTGGCTCGACAGACACAGTCGTTACAACTACGGCCCAATTAAAGTGGACAACGACGTGGCAAGTCTCGGCTTAAAAGTTTTAAGAGAGAAGAAGTAATTCAATTTACGAGGTTGTCGAAATTACATCACGTTTCGTATCCTAATAAATCAATTTAGATCCAGTCTCTTAAATTCTGAATAATTCCGATGGGAGTAGCAGAAGATGATGATTTTGGAAAGAGTCTATAACCTGAAATAACAAACAATAAAATTTTACTAACAATACATAAACGGCAATTTCCATTTTCTAATAATAATGGTAATGGAGTTTTCCCTTTTACTATTGTCTACCATTTTGCAACCAACAACCGAGTAAAAAGCAATAATAAAACAAAATCGATTATTTTATAATTTAATTGGCAGCATTAAATAAAATTTTATGAGCCGAAAATGTACACAAACTTTGTAGCATTTTTAATGCAATTGGCGAACCATCAAAAATATTGAAAAAAGATGGTTTTCAGCATTAAAATGCCGGCTACATTTATCATGCTTGCAATTTTACAGAAAATGAAAACAGATGGATTTTAAATGAAATTGAAAAGTATGTCAATGTTTTTCTGCACTTATGATAAGAAGTATTAAGAAGCTACTACAAGGAAAAGTAAATGAACAGCCAAATTAATGAATGATGTCCCATAAAGATGAAAGAGGGCCAAATACAAACAAATTTAAACCATGTCGAATGACTATCGGATAGCAAACAAATAAAAGTTTTGTGAGCTTATCCAACCATGAAATTAGGCTGAGTTTGAAATATTGTTGTGATTTTAGTAAACCCTGGTAGTTTCTCAATTCCTTTTCATATCATATCAATCACAAGTGGTTTTGGCCAATTGTGGCCAATTGGACACTGAATAATCAAACAATGCAAATGGTAGATATGCTAACAATGTCAATTTGTTTGATGCTATTGCATGTTGAGGCTTCATTAATTAAAACATTCCATAAACTTCGATGCTGTGCATGCCCCACTTTTGTGGCTTGTGATAATTTGCAATTATAAATACAGGAAAAGGTTTTGAACAGTCCGATGGACAATTTGTCCCAAATAAGCTAATGAACAAAAACCAGGCTTGGTTTTTGTTGGGTAGTTGGCTGCATGACTCAATTTCCAGAAATTAGTCGTTGAATGTTGGATTAATTTTTAAATGGACATGACTAACCGCAGATGGACAGACAGACAAGGGAAACGAACTCCCTTTTAATTGCTCCCATTCTTTCCCAGTTTTTATGGTAAATTCGGTAAAATGAACGAAGCAAAATAAAATTATTATGGATGCACGCAACAATTAAGCTGATAAACAACTCAATTAAATGATAAAGTTGCATACTAATCAACCATTAATTTAATATAAAAATCAACCATCAACAGACTATTTATAGCAATGCATTTGTTTATCAACGATGATGACATAGGTCAAGTAAACATTTAATTAAAACATTAATTTAAAATGCCAAACTAAAACTAATGTCGCAGCAAATTAATTTAATCAAAACTCAAAATATCCGTACCTTGTATAGTTACACCTTGTAGCTCCTTAAAAAACTATTTCCAATTTGCAATAATTGTTCCTTAATTTCACAGAAACTTTAAATATTTCAGTCTTTTTCAAAAAGTTTTCCGTTGGCGTTTCAACTCGGCGTAGTGCTGAACAATTGCTCAACATTCACAAGTTTAAAAGCGAGCCCCCAGCTGGAGGCCTCCCTGCAAATTTGCTCTTTGCCACAATAATTAATTTCCATTTTTTAACCACTCAATTAATTGTTGACTGCCACCACATTAACAATTAGTTTAATTGTTGTTTTGCAGAGTTGTCGGAAGAATGAAGAATGGAGCGTTGTGTGTTGTTGGGAGGGAGTTTAGCCACCAACTGACTCACTCTTCGGCTGAACAACAGAGTACATTGCATTGCATTGGGCTTTTGAGGGATACTTCACTTGCGCACTAAATCCTAACATAACATAACATAGCGTTGCATTTGTTGCAAACTATTTTACTTTGTTTTTTATGCAGTTTGTTTTGTATGCATACAACAAATTTTGTATGGTGTAATGTATGGATGAATGTCCTATGAATTGGAGGAACTATGCTTTCAAAAACAAATTGATTTCGTTTTAATTTCCGTAGTCAACATGCGTTTTTATGGGATCATGATTGTGGGTGTGGTTTCATTTGAAGATAAGACTTTATTTGTTGGCCTACTTTGGAAATAAATTCCAGCCACTTCTCAGTTGTAAAATTATATTGAGAGTAGTCGTAAATTTGAGCAAGTGAAGTGTCATCTCTGCACATATTAACTTTTTTATTTTATTTTACAAGCTAAAATGTCCTCATCTATTTTCACATTTGGCTAACGCTGAAATATTTTGATGTGGCTGAAGCAGAAGATAAATCTTTTGTGACTCGCTTCCCTTGAGATGGATGCAAAGTATTTGAGGTGATTTTGTAGCAAATTCTATTTTTTATTGCAATTTTCACTTTTGCAATTTTGCATGGGAGGTAAAACAATAAATGTCAATCAGTGTCAACGAAGCTGAGCCAAAGTCACTGTCAAGGAAGTTGTCCTACTTTTTAAACCATTTTCGTAAATCAGGTTAAAACTAAGAATCTCAATCTCGCATAAAGAGACAACATTTTAATGAGACAAAGGAATTCTGCAGCTTTTTATCTCCACAAAACATTAATCTTGTAGTCGATCGGCAACTGCAGCAAATGCGTATAATGTTGTGATCTTAATTAAGATGAAATTCCGATCTATGATTAATATTCTCGGGTGAGAGTTGATACTAAAAAAAGTTGGATAATTTTATATGACCAAATTTAGCAGAGGATACTTTTATAACTTTGATGATTATGACTTCCCATCGGGAAACGAAGTCAAAGTCCTTAACCTCAACTGGATCTGGATTATCTTCTTTTTTTGCAGTTGGCAAAGTCGATGTCCCCTTAATAGCTTTTTACTACGGATAATCTTGAGAACTTAATGAGGTAAAGCTTAAAAGCTGTCACTTGAATCCGAATTGCAAGGATTTGCATGATTCTCCGAGTGTGAATATATAGCACCAGTTTCTGCATTGCTAAACTAAACACCTCTTTAAACTAATGCATATTATTATGCCAAAGGTTGTGACTTGGCATTTATCTGAGAAAGTATAACGCCAAAATAAACAGGTCACAGATCGCGAAAATTACTACTTTTCATAAAAATTTATTGCATTTTTTTAATCATTCTGAGTAGAAGCATCGCCCTTTAGACTTTCCAGAGTGGATGTAATATAGTTTCTAAAGATCTCCCCTCATTAGATGTTCCCTAAATGGGTTAAAAATGGGCGTGGGTGTGTCGGCTTCTGCGAGGGAGTCAAACCACCAACAACTTCAATATAACACAACTGCCAATGCAAAGTGCGCTGTCAAAACTCGTAAAGTTTCAATTTTGAGTTAGCAGAAGCAAGCAGAAAACAATGTAAAGGGATCAAATGTGACAACTCCCCTTGAGCAAGTTGCTAACTAGTTTTGGCAAACTTCTTCCCTAATTTGGATTTTGATTATGAAAGATAATAGGAACGGGGAAAGTGTTTATAGTCATCAACAATTAACTGGGATAACAAAAATCTCATCTTTGGATAAATAATATCCAAAGAATTTATTTTGGTTTCTTCTTCCCCTCCTTGTATCAGTTTCCCATAAATTGTCTGGATTTCTAATTTAGTTGGTTTGATGAAACCGAAAGTTTTATGAAGCATGATAATATCTAATATGAGATATACCTTCATCGGTTTGTATTTATTCTGATGGATTCCATTATATCATATCCAATTGTTGGGGAAGGGAACGAAGATTGGAATTGTGATTGGATTTGTTGTGGAAAAAAGCAAGATGTTAGTCAGAGGAGGAGATAAGTGAATCATTCATTAGCTTCTCCCTTATTGCTTATCTATCTAATTCTGCTTCTTACTCCATTTTCTTCGAAAGAAGTCAAATTAATGAGTCAACCAGAAGTTTCCCCAGATTTTGAGCAAGGCCGGAGACAATTTGGAAGATGAATGTTCACTTGATGCAAATTCTGTTTTCTCAATCATAAAGAAGTTAACTACGCCATTGAATAGAGCAAATGATGGACACGGACTAGGAAAATTATATTTACGTACAAGGGAAATATAATGACCTTTCTTAGTAAAGACGTGACTAATGACAAATTTTAATTACATACAGACACAAAAACAAGCATATGCTTATCTTTATGGAAGATAAAGATAAATCTAATTTGCTCTTCTCTTTTAGAAATTATCACAGTAAAATAACAAAAAGATAGATAATCCCAGTCTCAACTTGCCTCTTAAAACAAATATTGAGATATATAAGTAGACCGATCTCAAATTACCCCCAATCCTCATGATAGAATTAGAAATAGATAAGAACAGAGTCAGTGCATGTAAAAAGATATCCACTTGTCTATGAAATCGAAATCTTTAGGATTTTTACAAGTTATCTTTCTCTTCAGCTCACCCTTGAGATTATGGTCATAAGCTTACCATGTACATTGTGGTTTACAAACAGAATGTAGACACGAGAAATTTGAAACCTTTTCACTCTTCTGGAAAATCTCAAAGATTTAAAATGTTGGTAAGAGGATGAGGAAGGCTTATGAATATTTCTTCTCCTACAACTTTTTGGTTCCAGGCAGAGAAGATTAAAAATTATGTTTTATGTTTATTACGCTTTTCTTCACGCTTCTTGTCAACTTGCGGTTTACTTTACAAGCAACAAACTCATCTCTACCTTTTTAGATGGACCTTTATTTTAAAATGTGAAAAGTTGTCCCTTTGGCTGACATAAATAAAAGTCCAGCTCAATTTATGTATATGAGGAGGGTGAGAGTAAATTCTTGTCGTTTACGAAAGATGAGTGCTTATTGTGTGGCATGCATTGAAATTGAGATAAATTATTGCTGACATATATGACATTGGCATTTCATGTTTTAAAATTGAATGCTTAAAAGGGCAATAATAATTTGAAGGGTTGGAAATTGCTGGCTCGGCATTTGAACATTTTTGAAATTTGTATAACGTCAGAAGTTGATGGCTGTTTACAGAAGGATTAGCTTGTGTTGAGAAAAAGCAACAAAAGTGATAGATTTGTGACCACTTTGTGATATGAAACAGGGACAACGTGCTTGCAAAGGAGACTTTGTATTTAAGAATTTCCTCATAATGAGCGTGCGATGACGCAAACTGAAAATTCCATTATGAAATAAGAAGACAGCTCCAATTTAGCCGTAAAGGGATCAAGTTCAGAATTTTGGCTGACAATTCATATTAAACATCCTCACATTGTTGTCAAATTAAAATTCCTTCTACACTCGAGCATGAATGAATTAAGAAATTTGATATAAATATAATTTGGTAAATGAAATTTAATTGAAACTGTCTGCATTTTGTCTGCTGCTCAAAGAGATAAAAGTGTCAATGGAGGACTTCCTTTATGATGGATGTTAACTTTTGAATTTATTCGAGATTCTTCTCATTTGTCTTCATTCCCTGTCAATTCCAAATTGAAAATTTTAATCATATTTGCCAAAATGCTTAAGGCAAGAATTATGATGCTATTCAAAATTATCTTTTAATGTATTCCATTCATTTCTCTTTTAATTTCCGAAAAGTCAACTCCTATAATAGGAATGACCTATGACCTATGACCTATGACCTATGATCTATGACCTCTCTCTCTTCCAAAGTTTGGAAGAGAGAGAGGTCATAGATCAGCATCAAATGGCTGACGTGCTACGGGACAATTTCGTTCTTGTCATTTTGTGAAAGTTAGACTTCTTGTCTCCTCTCATATCTCGGGATTCTCCAAAAACTTTCACCACTTTCATCTAAGCATACTTCATGATGAAGTCTAATAAAAATTATCAGTCAAATCTCAACATTGCAAACTTTCTCTTTTGCAGCATAACATAACATAACAGCTTATCTGGGGAAGGGATCGGGGAACATGAAAATGAAATTCCTGGAGTGACCTATAATATTTGGAGTGACCCCTATTTCTGCAGTTTTTGGGCCAACTCCTTTTCTTTATCCGAAATGTCATCCGATCAACTTATTGCCTTAAGCTGTAATGTGGGCCCCTCCTTAATAATATCCTGTCATTTATTTTCTCAAAAATAAAAATAAATTGCGACAATAAAGTCAAGGCCATGAAAGTAGAATTTTTAACAATTTAGCACAAATTGACCTTTTTTGCAGAATGTAATGTATCACATAGACCGAGCAATAAATAACACTGGAGAAATTTTGCATATATAGGTAAAGCCATATATATTTATTAGAGCACGTAACTGTTTGGTATTTCTCGTGCGTGTTTGGCCAAATAAATTATATAAGGGAAAGCAATAAAAATTCATCTGCATTGGTTCAAATAATAAGCCACTGACCAAGACAATCTTTCTCTTATGCATATGCAAGTGGCCCCAATAAAAGTAAAAGCAAAGCAAGTGGACCGATCCATATTCCAAGTTTAATTGTACACGCACACATAAATAAAACAAACCACGAGTATTTATGTACAAACTAAATGGAAGAAAGCGGAGAGGAGCACGATCATTGAATACAAAGAAAGTACGTCAGTGGAACTTTAAGAAAAGGTTGTGTAATTTAATACTTGGTCTATGCCTCGAGCTATGTTACATTTTATATAAGGCTAAAATTAGGAATGGAGAAATGTATTTATACAGTTTTAATGGGAAATCCATAATTTGTGAATCATAATCTCAATTAGAAGTCCTGCCACGTCTCCGTTTAAGGAGTGAGTAAAAGTCAGGAGGCAGGTGAAAGAACAAATTGAGATAGATTTATAAACGAGTGGCTAAAAATAGAGTTGGGCTTGGAACTTGTCATTTTGGTGAAACTCTTTTTTAATTCAGTCTTCTTTGGCTTTGTGACCTTTCTCCGAGAAAAGTCTTTTGCCTTTGGGCACTTGATCATTCATTCAGCATTTTATACTTTTCTCATTTTCCACAACACTGGCTTTTATTTATTTCAAAGTTCCACAACTTTTTGCAAAATTGGAGGAAGTGGAAGGAGATAGTTGAAGAGTATGCATCATAAATTACAATTACATAATTTACAATTGAGTCCGTGTGATACATAATTCTGTAAAATGTGAAATATTTATTGCTCTTTGCACGCCATGTTCAATGTTCAACTGGTTTGGCTCTCGGAGCACGTAATGGACATGCATTATTATTATTATGGGCGTTTTTTGAACGGTCATGGCCAAGGTTGCAAATTGCTACTTTCCTACCTCAACTTTATGCAACTTTGGAATTAAAGTATGAACGCAACGTAGACAAGAATTAACAATGGAAATGAAGATTTGGCTAAAAGCTTAGTCGTGTAAAATTAAGAAGTAAAGCTGAAGATAATCAGAGCAGGGCATCAAAATTTATTCTGCTTATTACTTAAATCCGCCTTTTGCTAAATTAACCCATTTCCAAGCACTCTTGTTAAAAAAACTTGGCATTATTTTAAACGCTTCAAGTGGCAACTATGAAATTGCATGTCAGCTCTCAAAATTTGGAATTCACTCCTTTGGACCCTAGAGACCTTGTGTTGTGGCTTTGCAAAAAAAATGTGTATTCTTTTTAAACTGGATGCATAAGCCAACAACATTCGGCCAAAAATACATATTACCAAGGTTGAAGTTGAGTAAGAATCTTGTATGAAACAGAAGAATTCGCTAGAGATGATTTATGAAGCAATCTGCAAACGTCTTCTCCAAAAAGCATACAACACTTTTGCATTCATTATTTCTTTTTTGCCAACAGGCAGCTTGAATTTCAGTTCATTAAAATGCAAACTTAACTATTTTTCACGGCGGCGACATCATTAACTGACCTGCTCGTAACTTTACACCTTGAAAAGTCTACATTACCAAGTAAATTACTCTGAATGTGTGCTACTCCATAATAAACTTTATTTATGGGAGAAGGTGTGGAAAACTATGTAATTTGATTACATAGAGATTCCTTTCTTTCATTTCTGCCAATTCAACATCTTCTTGTTTTGCCATATTAAATTTTTAGAATATGCTGAAGAAGGAAGGAAACGAATTTTTGAGTTGAATTGTGCTTACCAACCACAATCTTGGCCCTGGCTTTGAGGTGAAGCAAGAGAGCATAAAATTAGATGGAATTTCAAGAATGTTACGTTGTATAAAGTATTGCATCCTCTCTCTCAACTTTCTCATCCGACATGTAGCACAAAAGTACGAGAATTTTTCAAAACTCTCAACACTTGAATTTAAGTTAAACAGACTGCATGTATTCGGATTATGCTCTCAAACAGTTTCTGCTTTGTTTCAACTTCAAACGCCTCTTTTGTAAGTTTACCCTCCAGCTCACAACTTTTATTTGCAATGAATTGATGCAAAGTTTAGATGAAAGAAGTTTGTGTATGTGTACTTTAGTTTTAAAACTTGCATACATACGTGCACTGAAGTTTGTTTGGACAATTTATTAAACTGGAGTGGAAGGATTTAATATAAGGGTTTAGTCGATATTTGGGAGATTTATTTTAAAATTGTTGTCCAAAGTTATGTAATTTATGTAATAACATGCAAATATGAGTTGCAACAGATGCCAAGGTCTTTTATTCAACTTCAAAACCTGATTAGATTTCCCTAAAAGCTAAACAAGACTCTTTGTGAAATTCAAGGTGAAAGTTGTATAAAGACGTAATAAATTTTGAAGCTTTTGAAGGAGGAAATAAATGGGAAAAGCTTATTTAGAAATAGATAGACTTCATGAAAATAAATGCCAGGTGGATTTTTATATAATGACTTGTATTGTCTACTCTGCTCCCATTTCCTTGGCATATTCTTCGTGTTTACAATAAAGTTTAGCATTTACTCAAGTTTTATTAGTATTTATTTATGCTAGAAAGTCGAAATTAAAATTGTAGTTTTCTCTCTTCTTTGATGAATCTTTAGGGAGAGGGCTCAAGTCTAAATATGCAGTTATTGGAAAACTTTATAAAACAAAGCTAAAACCAATCTCAAACTTGAGTCGGCATAATTAAAATTCTTGTAAACTATCTATAAAACATTCCTTTGTCCCTATATTATGTCATTCTTATTGAGAACTGGAGCAATTATAGGAACAACAATTCTCATAAATAAATGTCTTGCGAGCTTTGTAATTGTAAGATGGATTTTGTACTGGTGTTTATAATATTTTCTAATAATGCTTTCTCTTTAGTGCACGGGGCCAAGCATGGAGCCAACGCTAAGAACGGGAAACGTTTTACTAACGGATTTAGTCAGTCCTCGCCTGGGGCTAATTGATAAGGGAGACGTGGTCATCGCCAAAACGCCGATAGAAAGGACAAGAGTCTGCAAACGAGTTGTCGCCAAATCTGGGGAAACTGTAAAGTTTAATGATAAACTTTATGTGGTATTAATATTGTATTTATGGTCCTTATATTATAATTTATTTATTTGTGTGTGTGTTTAGGTGCCGGAAGGGTTCGTGTGGTTGGAGGGAGATAACAAATCCAATTCCAATGATAGTCGTAAATATGGTCCAGTTCCAAATGAACTAATTTGCTCACGTTGCCTCCTCCGAATTTGGCCTGATATCAATCTTTTCCTCCGTTCTTCTAATCCTTCGAGAACTAAGTTAACAAACTCGGATTCTTCAGAGAAGGAAAAGAGTTGAGCCGATCCTTTGTTCTCATTTGCCAACTAATTACCTTCCTTACGTAGAACAACTACATAATTAAGGCTATACTACTATCAAACTGCGTATATATATATATTATATATATGTATGGACTCATCACTTTTCAGTTTCATGAAACCGCAACCAAAAGTCAAGTTAAAAGTTCAAGGCTTTGCTCAGATGGATTATGGTCTGGAAATAATGGCCAAAGTCAACTAAAGTCAGCTAACCAAACTTCAGCTACAGCCTCAAATCCCTGTAATCGTGACCTTAATTAACCTGTTCGGCAACACATAAAAACCAAAATGATGTAATAACTAAATAAATTGTACTATTAGTAAGCTGAGCATAGTATTCTTGAACTTTTACTTCCGCCGTACTTTGAGGACATTAGGACTGATCCAATTAACCTTAATCCATCAGCTACATAAGTTTGTTTTGCAATTTTTCCGCATCAATCTTAATCCCTGTGGCTTAAGATTACATGATATTTTCAAGTTTCCTCTTCAAGTTAATATATAATATTTTGCTCCCTACGCAGATCTAGGGAAAGTATATAATATAATAGCACTTGAGCTCTATTGTACTAATCACTAATGATCCGTCCTTTCATCGTCAACAAGCACTAATAACAATGTCCAAATCCCTCCTTGTTTTCCTCTTCCGTAATATCACTCACTTTCTCCGCAGCATTAATGTTACAGAGGTCATGCAGATACTTGGCAAATAAACATCTTCCGGTCGACGACAAGAAAGATGCTTTACTCAAGCAATTAGCAAAATGTTGGGCCCTTGTGCTGAGATAATTACGGGAAGCGACTATTGCACATGAATTTAATTCAAGATGAGTAATTGTTCTGTTTATATGCACAAACATTTAAATTATGTACAAGATTTGCTGGCTGTGGCTGTAAACAATGGAGTTGGGATTAAAGGATGAAGATGAGAGTGACAACAAGAACCACACCCAACAATTCATTACAATTACTCGTAAAATGTTCATCCCTCTATAATTAGAGAGTTAATTGGCTCGTGCACAGTGCACAATAGATACATGGTAATAAATAGTGGTTTGAGTGGGACATGAGGAGAGTGGAGTATAAATCATGAAGATGGGATGACACTTTTGCAAATAGCTTTCACTCTTCCTGACATTTCAGGGGAATGACATTGCAGCCCAGTTTATAATTGACAATGCTAGTGAAAGTGGTGGGATGACATATTCAAATTGCAGCATTGTCATCAACTAATTACCGTGACTTGACATTTTCTTCTTTGGTTTTTGAACATGAAACAAACACTACCGAATATTAATTTATTAATTTGCCAATCTTATCTAGTGTCACTTTTATTTATGGCATGATAAATGCGCTATCTTATCTCCACCAAAAAATGGGAACATTATATTATTTTATGGAGGCTTCATTGATTTAACGTAGTTTAATTTCTAAATAGATACCAAATAAATAAGTACAATGGCGATAGACGAGCCTTCAATATTGCAGCAAGTTATAAAAGAGAACCGTAAATTAATTCAGGAGCAGTTAAAAGATGTGATTGAAGCAGCCGAGTATATTTTTGAGCACGGCCATTTAACACGCGGAGAGTGTCGTGAAATCGAGGACAGCGAGGCTGGGATCCAACGCTCTAACAGGTTTCTGGAAATTCTGATGACAAAGTAAGTGATTCATTTTCCATTTCCACCTAAAACCAAAAGCTATTGAAATTCCACTCTTCTTTTGAAAAATGGATGACAAAGCTAAAATATTCACATTTTTCTTTTTATATATTCATCTCAAGCTCTATTTTTCACATCTGAGACAGACAGAGTCAAGGTCTAATGGAAAATTCTTCCATAATCTGCAAGGACACTTGGAACATGTCATTGAATGTCAGTGCCACATTCAAAATTCATTCTTTTTCCACTTGTGACTTTTCATCCTAGAAAAAGTTGAGCAGGCGATATGCGATACAATCCCTGACGTAGATAAATTCGAATTCGTCTTCCTTCCCTTTGTTCGTTGCACGATTGAGTAAATGACGATTTGCTGAATATATTTAATATATAGTCATGCACTTCCTTCCAAAGAGAGAATTCCCATACATACTTTCTTTCATCTTTTATTATTATTTCCGCATACCCATGCAAAAGCAAGTGTTGCAAGTATTTGCATGTGTAGCGGAAAGAAGATTATGAGAATCAGGCAACTGCAAGATCACCTCAAACGGTGGCTGCTCAACAATGATAATCCAAAGGTCAAATTTCTCCTTGGCTTAACTTTGAGTTTAAGAGTTTCCACTGCCATCCACTAACATAATTTCATTTCCTTCAATAAATTCTTTAGAGAGGAGGCAGTATTGGATTTCTTGCTCCAATATTTGGATGACAAGCCAAAAGCCGAAGGTGCTGAAGGGACAAGTTCAATATTGCATGAAAAACTAAAGTTCTCTAGGGATAAACTCAACTCTTCAAAATTTGATGGTGGTTCTGGAGTAATGGCCAATAATATTATTGATTCAGCAGCTTCCAGCGCTGACTTTACACGTAAGAACTTTAAATGGATGAGGGGACAATAAGTTGGTTACATTAGCCCATTAAATTTCCTCCTCTTTGAAGGAAGGAAGGAAGTAGTGGGGAAAGCAAATATCCAGTGGCAGCTTCTTCATTAGCCAATCACGAATCACTGCCACTGACTGCGGTCACTTAATATTCTGTTCAAATAATCCATTACTGATGCTGCTCTCAGAGGACAGCCCTTTGCAAAATATTGTATGCGGGCCAAGGCCACAGAAATCTTACAGTTTTTCCTACTTTATAATTAGTTATGACTTTCTCTTCGGTTTAAATCCCTCTTCAATTAGTTTTGAAATGATCTGAGGAAAATTTATTAAATTCCGACCCGAATAAATGAGAAAATTAGGTCATATATATAGGTATATATACCTCAGTTATCCTTCCTGCCTCAAATCAAAGCTGAAGAATGATGAATTGGATGTAAATTCCGGAAGATTAGAATTCTGAAAGTAATCATTTCACTCTTCACTGAATCAACATTCTGTAAATAGGCCGAACAAAATAAGTATATATATATTTTCCTCTCATCAAAGCAGAAAAGAGAAAATTAAATCAGATTTGGTTCCTAGAAAAAAATCCCTTTTCCACAATTTCCACACAAGTATTTGATCAAATTTCATTTCCAGTTACAGAACGAAATCTAGAAGAAATTTGCGGAAAAGTAATTTTAAAGAATGAGAAAGTGAAAAGAAGCTGGGCCAATGTAATTTCCAATATGAATGGGCTTGAAAACGTAGAACTGCTGCTGACATTCGGTGACGATGATGAAAATGGAATAAATGACAACTTACAACTGCAACTAAAATCTAAAGGAGAACATCAAACCGTCCAAAATTACATTCACTGCGTGCGTTGGGAGGAAATTGCTGGGAAATGCTTATCCTTGTGGAAAGAACGGAATGGAAATCATGCCACTTTCTTTAGTCTCGTTGGCATTTTTCAACACAGCCAACTCACAACGATTGCAGGTGAGTAAATGTTTGTTCAAGAGAAAGTTTTGACTTTGCTCAATTTCATAGACTGGCTACTTCAGAATAAGGATGAGATCCAAAGAGGAAGATGAATTTCGTTAAAAACTTTATTACAAATTATGTACAAAATCAAGTTAATACAAAATTACAAAAATTGTGACTATTTATATATTGATGGCTTTCTATATATTAATACTTTAAAGGTAACTTTTTTATAGCTATAACTCAGTCGTTTCCAATTGTTTTTTGAGAATGAGACATCCACTTCCGGCGGAAGACTCTATTCGATTTCCGTAAATGAGATTTCTGTGGTAGGTCCTATTGAGGTCGTTTCTCCTGCAGAGTTCCTTATCCGACCCTCCCCCCGAACCAGAACTTGTGCCCCCACCCAAAAAACTCCGCATGTGGGACGAAGGGGGCGACGTGGACTCTGTCCCTATCGCATTCTCATCCAACGAGTCTCGGGTTTCAGAGTTTTCACTGAAAATTCATAATATTAAGTATTGAATGGAAAAGAAAAGCAGCTTAAAATATATATAAATAGGCAGTAAGAAGCTCCAACCCAACAAACACTCATAATATCAACTTTCATCATTTGCTAAATATACATTTTAAGCTCTCAAACTCAAACATACAAAATCATACCCCCAAAAATATACGTAACCGAACCCAAGCCACTTATTCAACCGGATAACAGCAAATATTAAATTAAATGTAAGTATGTGTGCTTTGCTTTTGTTGAAGGAGCAACTTACTACCTGATTGAATCCTCTTTGTACCAATTGTTGTGATATGCTTGCATCCAAATTGGGTTGGCGTCCACGCTGTGAACATTTGTATTCGGCAGATTTCCAGTCCGGGGAATTATTGCGGAGCTTGAACCTAAAAGTTGGGTATGGAGAAAGGGTTGGAAGAAGGAATTAACTCATTTTCAATTTCATAAATTCAAAAGATCAAAAGAGAATGTGTTTTTTTCGTGTGTTTTCAACTTCAACTTTTTCGTCGAAATGTGTTCTGAGAAAGAGAGGAAAGAATTGACCCATAAGCCAAACTAATGGAGCTAAACCACAACCAAAACCACCAAAAGCCCCAAGTGAAAGCTATTTTGTGTAACCTGAATTAGTCTGAAAGTCAAAGTATATAAAACCAAGTCAATTTTTGGGGAGTAATGGGAGAAAGTGGAGTGAAAGCAAAATTATATAAAGTAAAAGTTGGGTAAATCCTAAAAATGTGGAAGGCTTTTGCTTTATCCATTTCCTTTTTGCAAACAATTCTTGGAACTGGTCTGAAGCTGACGGTTGCAGGATGCATTGGTCCAGTTCAGTTCGTTTCCTTTGAAAGTGGTTGTTTTAATGTCATTTGCTCTTCTTTTTGATCAGCCAGCCATGCTCAATATTATGGTCATCATATATACTTACGTGACGTAAACCAAGTGGGGGATCTAGACTAGACTGCAAAAATTCCATTAAACATGAAGCCTTTTTTACAGGGCCAGTTGAGCATTTGTTGAAATTTCCTTTGTGTCATTATTTACTTTTATATAAGCCCAAGTTGTTGAGATCTTGAGAAATCTTGAGTTGTATAGAATTGATTCAGTAACGAAAACTTAAAGTTACGAATTAATATGGGATGAAAGACGGCTGCTTTCTTTTGTCCGCTTTTCCCTTTATATGTATTATATATGTATACCTCTTATTCATCAAGTTGATAATTACGTAGAAAGTTTTGTTACGATTCAAGTGCAAAGTTGGATTTAAAATGCAAGTGACGAGTTCAAAAGGCGTGCAAATCGTGTCTTTTGTCAGGTTGATTTAATTAGCGAAAATTTACATAGTCATCTACTTCTACGAGGAGAAAGTTATGGAGAAAATTTTGCACTATTCTACTCAATAAGTAAAGAACTACGATTTACAAAAGCTGGTGAATGAGTTGTTTAACTAATGAGACTCTACTCCCACCACCACTGCATTGTAAATGTGTAATTCATCATCAGTCATTGGATAAAGTCAGCAATCCGACGAGGGAGGAGTTGAAGGGAAGTCTTCGGAAGCAAAATTAAAATAACTACCGTATGCATTTGTCGTTGCGGCCTTGAGTTGTCGTTGGTATTTCGACCTTTGGGCGAAACATATTGAAATGACGACGAGAAGTAGGAGGGCGAGGAAGAGAGCAGTCCCTGTGGCGTAGACGAGAAAGAGATTCTTGGTCTCTTCTTGCCCCTTGGTGAAAGTTGCTCCGAGAGTGAAAGTTGACTTTTGTGTATCCAACACATTGAATTCTTTGAAGAGATCGTCCAGCTCTTCAATATTTAGATCAATTAGTTTAAGCACTTCGTCTGCTTCTAAAATGACATTTTGTTGGGGATGGACTAGATGAATGTAAAAATCGGTTTTGGTCTTGTCAACGGACCCATCCCGATTTTCATGGTATTTAAAACTAGCATCAGCATTCACAATTACACCCGTAATGTTTGAAAGCGTCTGTTTGAAAATGTCAATTTCCTGACGCACTTCCAACGGACTCATCCTCACCGTTATTTTGACCTGAAATGTTTTTTGGTATTGTACATAAAAGATGCTTTTCCTGGTAATAAAAATAGTTTACTACCTTTTGGTCATCTCTTAGCAAATAGATAAGAGCCTTTGCTTTATCACTAAGCCCAGTGGTGTCATTCACACCGATATTTAGACTGAAATGACCCTGAAATGATGTAAATTAACATGATTGAGTTTTTTCAATGAACGAGAGTTCCGTTGCTAATAAAATTGATAATAACTAATGCGAAGATCAATTACTTTCATTTGCTGTTGAGGATCAAAAGCCAGGGACAATGCTCCCGTCTCAGAGTCAATTGAGAATAGTGGATTTTCATTATTTATCAAATGAGAAAGTCCTTCAGAAAGGGACATGGTTATCGGGTGGATGATAAAGTAGCTCAATTTTGCATTTGCTCCCAAATCAGCGTCTGTCGCAGAGAGAGATAAGATTTCCGTCCCATAATCACTGCTAGTGGAAACTCCACCGGTGAAAGTTCGTTGTGTAAATCTTGGCCTGATATAAATTTTGACAATCACAAAAACATAAGATTCAAGAGCTTTAAATTCTTACGCATTATCATTGACATCGGCCACAAGGACATGGACATGTAGCAATGACTCCTTGTCCAAAATCTGAGTATGAATCCGTCTCAAATCCAACTCGCATTTGTCAGTGGCAAAGACTGTAAAGTTGTGGATGCTCGTTTTCTCCCGATCCAGTCTCATCTTTGTGGTTAGCATGTGCGAGAGAGGATCCAGTGTGAAAATTTCCGTTGAATTATTGGAATCTGGGAGAATGAAGTAGCACACTTGAGAAATCTTTTTCTCCTCATCATCTTCATCATCCCTATCTATAGTATCTGGAAGCCTGATTTTTTCTCTGCCAGGAGAAATATTTTCTGCAAAAGAAAGTGACACTTTTACGTATTTGAACTTGAAAGGGGTCATTTTTTCTTTACCTGTAAGCTGCGTAGTAAACTGATGCTTGTCAAAAGCAGGCTTAAAATCATCCACATTTTTCACGAGAATTGTCAAATCAAGTTCTGAAGAAAGGGGAGTTGGCAGGCCCAAATCGTATGCCATAACACGGAGCTAAAGTAAAGAGAAAGTTTATTAGTTCTCAAGGGCACTTTTAAGTTTTCTATAATATCCATACATGATAAATCTTTTGCTTTTCTCGATCCAAAAGTTTTGCAAGTGTGAGGACCCCTGTTGTAGGATTAATTGCGAACGTCTCCCAATGACCGGAATGTTCTTGGAGAAATTTGTAGCGGACAACGCCGTTATTTCCAATGTCTGAATCCACAGCTCGAACTTGAATTATGCTTGATCCAATTGTAGCATTTTCGGGGACTTTTATGGTGAAATTTTGAGAAGGATTGATAAATCTTGGTTTGTTGTCTTTAAAAATAATGTTATTAGCTTAGAGCTTTGGATGAAAATAAAGTTTCTATTTGTTACCATTATAATCGTTGACACAAATGTCGAAATCCTTTCTGGCCGTATTAGTTGGTTTTCCTCCATCACTCGCTTCAATTTGTATTGTGTAATTTCCATAAAATCCTTTTAACGATCTGGCAGGCAAAACTTTGGCAATATTTCTTCCCAACTGAAGCTTAAACAGTCCTAGCTCATTTCCCGACTTAATTTTGAAGGTAACTCGCCCATTTGGCGTATTTTCATCATCAACTAAATGGTTTATATTTTGGCATAAATAAACATTAGGCTGTAAGTAGAAGAGGATAATGAAAACTTACGATCTTTAGCTCTGAGGGTCATAATCACATCTTCATGGAATTCGGTGACGGAAGCACAAGCAGCTCCAGCAGATGATGATTTTCCGGAGCCCACTTCCTCATCCAAGAAAACCGGACTTTGATCATTGACATCGGACAGCGTCACGTAAATTTGTTTGAATGCGTTTCGACTTTCGCCTGAAGCGTAGCCAAATTGGAAATTGTCCCAAGCTTGAATTACCAAAGTGTAGGCTGATTGCTCCTCTCGATCCAATGGCTCTGCCACTCGGATCAGCCTTTGAAAATTAGAGCACATATTGTCAACTTGTGTAATTAGTAATTTAATTGATGGGTGATGAACGACTTTGTTTTCCTCATCGAGAGGCAGAAGTGGATCAAGAACTTACCCAGTTTCAGAGTCTACAACAAACTTTCCTCCAGAAGATTTCCGATCTAGGAGATAGGTGATTTTACCATAATCCCCGATATCGTCGTCCTTCGCCTCAATTTTGGCAATTACAGAGCCCACAGACGCGTCCTCGGGAACTGTGATGTTGGACACATTGTCCACAAATACGGGCTAGATAATTAGAGTAAAAGGTAATTACTTTTACAAGGCCCATTTGCTTTTATGCATATGTAGAAAGAAGTAATTCTAAGAACATGATTCAATTTGACACCTGTCACTTGCATTTCATATTTACATGTATGTATATGTAATTCTCTTTCATGAGAATTTATGTAATAATCTCATTATTTACAGTCAAAGTCAAATCAGGTAATTTATGGAAAGGAAATGAGCAAAGTGCTCTCTACAAGAAATGATTGACAAAGGAATATTTGGAATATTTGACATTTTATATAAGCCACTTACGACATTGTCGTTGAGATCAAGTAGCTTGAGCAAAACTGGGACTGTGGCCTGTCTTTTCTTTGGTGCCCCAGAATCTTCAGCTTTCACCGTAAAATTTATCCAATCTCTCACTTCTCTGTCAATTTTCCCAGTCAACTCAATCACTCCCGTCTCAGGGTCTATTGTCAATGGAAATTTTTGTCCTTTGTTGTTGCCCGCTTTCTGATTATCGTTCGGTGGCACTATTGAGTATCTATAAGAGAAAGTTATATAAAATAAAATTGTCTAAAGAAATTTCATCAATAGTTTGTATACCGTATCACTTTCTCCTTGTCCTTGTCGTCTGCAATAACCGTGAGGATGTTTGTACCTTCAGGAGTATTTTCAGGTATGGATGCAATATAAGGATTCAACCTAAATTTAGGATCGTTATCATTTTCATCTTTTATAGTCAATTGGATGATTGCGGATGCTTTTTGTTCCCCAGTCTCTGAGCCAATGTCCTGAACAACGACGACAAGTCTGACTGATTCCATTATCTCTCTGTCAAGTCCCTGGTTACTTTCCCCAACTCTTAGAAATCCGTCAACAGGGTCCAGGATAAAAAGCTTGGACAAATCGATTCCCTTGAGTTTGTCTCTGGGCCTAGAATTAGCATTCGTTAACAGCACCCTTCCATCCTCATCTCGTGCATCCGACTTGTTGAAATCTAATGAATATCTGAGCACAGCAGATGAGTCTGGATCCGTAGCTTTTATTTGAGTGATAAAGAATCCTTTTGGCGAGTTTTCCACTACTTCTGCAAAATATAAAATCCCGTTATTGGCTCTCCCAACTCGTTCTGCTTCCACTTCGTTGAATTCAAATCTTGGTTTTTTGTTGTTGATATCTTTAAGAGTTATGTTGACCACACAAGGGACTTCGCTTTGTTTGCCCCCTCCGTCCAAAGCAATGATTTCTAGCATGTGGTAAGGTTTGATGTTGTAATCAAGTTGAGCCCCAAGGGCCAATCTCAACACTCCCGACTCTGACTCGATAACAAACTTATCCAATGATCCGGATTCAATTCTGTAAAATACGCGATTGAAGGGGGAACTTCCGTCTTGGTCAAAAGCCTCTATTTTAGCAATCTGACTCCCACCCACAAAATCCTCTCGAATTTGTTTTGTCATGTTTGTTCGAGTAAATCTTGGAGCAAAATCGTTTGTATCGAATACGTAAACTATGAGAGAGCTTTCTGAGAATTGTGTAGGAATTCCTTTGTCGTTGGCTCGGATTGTAAAGTTGAGATGCTTTACGTTGGACTGCAAGCCTTTATTTGGGGTGGATGGAGCAAGTTTTTCAAAATCAAAGGGTTTCAAAACATTGATTCTTCCAGAACTTTCATCAACTTCTAGCCAACCTTCTTCATTTCCGGCAACAATGCTGTATTTCACATCGCTGTTTACGGTATCTGTATATAATACCCAAAAATTAGAATAAACAATAAGCCCTCAAAATTTAAGTTATTGCCACGATCTAAACTTTTAGCATCCCATCCCATAAAATAAAGGTATAACTTGTAATTTTCCGAGTTATGTACCTTTAAGGTCGTTATCCCTCGCGTGAACTTGAAGAGGGGACACAAATTCCATTTCATTTTCAAATATTCTTGCCTCATACCGAGATTGGTGGAAGATGGGTCTATGTATGTAATTAAAATAAATTCAGTTATAATACTTTTAATTTTACGACTCTTTTAAATAGTACTTGCGTAATTTCTTAATCGATTTCAACTTTTAAAATAATGCAATAATTCCGAATTTTTTCACATTTTTTTCTGTTCCGGGTATGAGATATTATATAACATACAAATTTACAATAGTAGATGCCAATTTTAAACGGTTTTATGGCTTTTTCATGGTGAGAAAATTGGAGAAAAAATAATCAGCTCATCAAGAACAAAAGCGTAATGAATAAATTAAAATTCTTCACGGCACTAACATTAAAGGTGATAAATTTTGCAAATGAATATTATATAAATTAAATTGTTCTTACACTTCGTCATTTTCATCCCTCAAACGAATCACAAGTTGAACGCTGTTCCTGTAAAAAAAAAAAAATATTTGATTTCACGTTTCGTGAAAAGCATTGTTAAATCTTCTTGTAGCATGAACATGTAACAGGATTTGGAGAAAATTAGCGTAATTTGCTTTACAAACATTGCAAGCAATTAAAAATCTTATTTGTTTTAACATGGAAAAATATTTTTCAGTGCAATTAATTTCCAAGTTTTGAAGATTTAATGAAATCTCTTTTCATTCCCATCACTTTTGTTTTCTACTTTTTAAATAATTTTCCTTGGACTCCTAATTACCCAACATCATCAGTACTAACGACATTTACACCCACAAAGCAGCAGAGACATGCAATAAGCAAACATAAAAAAGTGAGACAAACAAGGCTTTCGTGTCCAACACAAAAGGGAATTTCTGTTATTACAAAATAATTGTAAAATTGCAAGACAAAATGGATTTTCAGAAAAACTTCTGGCCACCCCTTTTCTTAAATTGCACAATTGTCCCAAGATAAAGCCATTTACAAGTTTGCTCACATAGAAAAGTCAGTTCAATTATGTAATTATCCGTCACTCATCCTCCATTTAAGAGTCTAAATGCCATCGAGTCAAAAATCCGAGATATTTAAGCAGTTTGAGTAATTTTACTAAAACCTGGTCCTTCCATAAAAACTTGCATAGGGTTAGTTAAATGCGTTTGTAAATACTGCTTTCCCTTCCATAAATCCTTGTTAGCAAGTAATTGCACTTTGGAGATTTATTACCCTGCTCAATTTGTTGGTGGCTAAGAAGAAGCTTCTTTAAAAAATCTGGCCAAAGAAGCCGACTCTTTAGAAAAACAAGGAAAGTTGTAAAATGGAATA
This sequence comes from Proisotoma minuta, assembly GCA_034698145.1. Lineage (NCBI taxonomy): Eukaryota > Metazoa > Arthropoda > Collembola > Entomobryomorpha > Isotomidae > Proisotoma > Proisotoma minuta. The sequence continues at coordinate 30,180 of JAQIXN010000605.1, forward strand.
CGGAAGTAAGTTATGTGATAAAGTTTGTAGAGAATTGAATCTAATTCGAAATTTATGATACGGGCAACGACAGAAAAATTATGAGTTAGTTTGGTATTTAGCTAACTAATTTAAAAATTTGAATCCAGTTTTGATTATAATCATTTGGAATGAACTCATAACTCTTGTCAATAGGGAAAAAGTGGAAGCTCAATGAAAATTAACAATAAAGAAGCTAATAATCGAAATTGAATAACGAACCTGTTTCCTCTACCCAAATTATCGGTTGCTTCAATTCCACAATAAAATACAGGACTAAGCTCACGATCCAGACTCGAACTGTTGCTTGCCTTTACTGTAATTAGCCCGGAAACTTGATCCAAGTTTAATCTGAAACAATACCATGATAATTGTAGATCTCGCATTTTAATTGGTATGATTGGCATTTGAACAAAATGAATCTCAAATTTCCCAATCACTTATGACTTACTCGTTTGCAATTGAGCCTGTTAACGCCGTATAACGAATCCCTTGTGTTCCGAACATTCCTGAATCTTTGTCAGTTGCTACAATTTTTGCGACGCTAGTTCCAGGTGGAGAATTTTCATTGATGGTCACCTCATAAATTTCTTTATCAAAATGTGGAAATTCATCGTTGGCATCCCGGATCAAAATGGATGCGGGTACTTTGGAATGCTTCTCTCCAACGACGTCTTCCGCAATTATTGTAAAGTTGATTTCTATGAAATTTTATGTGGTTTTATTGCTTCTGTTATTGTTGCATAAACATTGTACCTTTGATCTTTTCATAATCCAGTCTGGCAGGATTTTTTACTCGGATGAGAAACGAGACTTGATTTATTCCTTCGGAAGGGGTAATTTGAAACACTCCTCCGTCTCCCTCAGTCCTTAGGCGAAAGGTCCCATTGAGACCCTTTAAAGATAATTTTAGCATGTGGTTTTAATATGGGACATAACAATAGTTACCAAATCATGGTCAAACACTTCCGGAATTGATTTGCCGATGAAAGTTGCAGGAATCCCTTCTTGACTGTTTTCCACGATTTCGGCAATGTAAAATGCGCTTTTAAACCTTGGACGCTCATCATCGATATCCAAGAGATTTACGACCACAGATTGTTCCACGGACGGCTTCGGAGAAACTTTACTTTGTTCAGTTGCCTAAAAATTTAAAAAAATATATCTATAAGCAATATCTAATCATTAATATCTTAAAATTGAAAAGTTTAAAATTTTTAATTCGAGGTCTTGTTCGTGATCTTATCCTTAGGAAATCAAAGCTGTGCAAATCAACACAATGAATTTGTGAGATTGAGATCTATACAATTTATTGGTCACTAATTATTTTTTAGCTTGAGGTTTTCTTATGAATCGTAAAGAATTTTACCCACAAACAAAGTCAAACCACAGGGAAAGCTGTTTAACTTGATTGGCCATTTCCTCAAAATTATATGCATACGAGTTGAGTTGCAGAATGCCATATTTTGTGTAAAATGAAGACTTACGACAACGTTAAGGACATATGACCCCCCTCGGGCGTTTTCTCGATCAAGAGATTGTTTGGTGAAAACGATTCCGCTGTCAGGATCCACTCCAAACATCTCATCCTCGTTTGATAAGCTGTACTTTATTGGGTTGTTTATTCCTCGGTCGCCGTCCACCGCTTTGACTGCAAATTGCATAGTATTTTATAAATTCTGCTCATTAAGGTCGTTAATTAAAGCTGCTGTCTCAAATTGCCTCCGCGTTTAAAGATCAATTTAACCAACTTTAACAACTAATTTTGACTATATATTTTACGGTACTTTATAAGCGGAAATGATAAAGAACATTCCCAAAAGTTGAGAAAATTGTATTTCTAAGTCTAAAACAATTCAAAGATAGGATCTCAAATTGCCCCTTTACATACCTTGCAACACAAAAGAGTTGACGGGGACGTCTTCCCTGATTTTGGTCACTGGGGGGACTGACACCCAATTAGGCCCTGTGTCCTCCACGTCATTTACTTGGACAATTATCGAGGCAATAGCAACATTTATCTGCAAATTACATCAAAGTTTAGCTGCAATATTCTTCCAACTTGTCTTAACTGATTTAATGGTAACCTGTGCTTCTGTTTCTGCTCTGTCCATAGCCAACACTTTTATTTGATGGAGAAATTTCCTCTCATAATCCAATGGCTTTACTAATTTAACAACTGCTTGACTATTGATCGTATTAATTGTAAAATATCCCTCGTCCCCTTCCTCAAGTTGGAGTTTGTAAATGACTTGACCATAAGGACCTTCGTCTCGATCATAAGCTTCCACAGTTGCAATTGTTTGAGGGACTTTGCCATTTTCCGTCACTCTGACCGTGGATTGATAAGGTTTGAAAATTGGGGAATTGTCATTTGTATCTTCAACAAGAAGTAACATTGATTGTTGAACTGGTTCAGCCAATTTTCCGTCGTTCAGAGTCAGAATTATCATGTACTCATCTTGTGCCTGAAAGTGAATGATATGATATGATGAGCTTAAGCTTAATGACATTTGGCTAAAGGTTGTTGGACATTGTAACCTTTGTCATTTAGTGTCATTTACAAGACATGTGTGCAACTGCCGTTTGAGAATTGGGACGTGCATGCCCACACTTGTTTCATCTTGAGATGAATGTCCCAAATCTCAAACCGCACGGTTATGACTTCTAATTACATTTGAGCCTTATTAAATTAAGCTCAAAAGACAATGACATTGTTGCAATATGCTGCTGCATCAATATAAATATAAGAAACAGCTTTAGGTGTAATCTCTGTGCTCTCCCGGCCATAAAATAAATAGG
>JAQIXN010000606.1:0-32981 GCA_034698145.1 Proisotoma minuta
ACACGTGTGCAAAATTTGGGGGCGATCGGTTAAGCCGTTTGGCCCCTATCGTGTTTCGGACGGACAGACGGACAGACAGACGGACAGACGGACACGATGGTTACATAAGCCCTGACTCGGGCTAAAAATATAGATAACACCAAAATTATTCCTTCAGAATTTGTTTTCATACTTATACAGGGCGAGGCAAAAGTCGACTTTTGGTCTCGTCTCCGCAATACTTGTTGGCCACCCTGTACAGTTGGTGTGGGACAGGCAATAGATGGTGATGCTAACAAAGTGATAGATCGTGAGCAGCAAAAATCCCGTGCTTAAAATACTTATCAAAAATCAAAAATAATCGCCCAGCAGAGGAAACGAGGGCTGGAGGACGTCAAGGGCTCAAGGGACGACCAACGCCGTCGACACATTTAAGGAGGGGTAAGTGCCGAGGGTTATATAAGGAAGGAGGAAATATTTAAGTGTGATTCATTAAATGTCCTTGTCGCCATTTCCCATCTGTCTGTGGGGGAGGAATTAATGGGGGGTTAATAAATGAGTATATTTGATAAGGGATTTGATAAGCTTTGGGTTTTTTATGCAATTTGTAAAGGAAATGCGTTATTTTTAAAGAGTGTTTATTAGTTGGGGTTTAAAATTTCACAGTAGTTTAAATTAGTTAGAGTCCATCTTTATCAATAGTAATATTGGTAGGTGGCTAAGGGAGGAGACTATTTAATACTAATTTCGTTGTTTATTTCACAGCTAACTTCAAAAAGGATGTCCAATGGAACTATTGGCTGCGTCTACCAACTTCAAATATTCCTCTAATATAAGTGCAATAGTGTCGCTGTAAAATACTCAAATAATTAGCTATTAAGACATTGACTGATTAATTTATATATCAAAAGCAATAATTTTTGCGCTATAGATCTCGACTGATAAATTATTTTCAAGACTATGATTAACTGAGATTCTTTATAAAAGTAATGTCAGAGCCTAACAATCCTCCAAATATGCCCCCACCCCCCACGGAAGGGACTAGCGTAAAGCTCCCAACCCCCAACGTCGTGTTTCGGACGTCTAACAATAGTAATGGCGGCGATGAACACAAAATGAATGGACCTGACACTTCTGCCGGCGCGAAAAAGACTTCCTTTCAAATCACGTCCGTGACCGTCGACTCTTCCGCTAGTAATGACGGCGGGGATGATTCAGGAGATGAAAATGACGAGTCTCACACAGAAGACACGGGTTCGGATGTCACTACAGCAGGTAGTAACTTATTTAAATGATTTTTTCCAAGCTTAAAATTTGTTTACCAGACGCATCAAGACACACCAGTGAATCTCGAATGACGGACGAAAAGTTTACGAGGAACGATATATTTTATAATCCAGCGCCACCAAGTTCGATAAACACGGCTCCAGTCATCCCAACTAGTTCTCAGTACGGTTTGGCCATTCTTCCGGACGGAATGAACCCAGATTCGACTCCGACACCAGTCACAATTAATCCTGACGCTGGGGAAAAGGGGGACGACCGGGAACTTGTTCACAACAGGTAATTTATTTATTTAATAACAATCTTTAACAAAATATTTGATAGGTTCAAAGTGGTGAAAATAGTGAGTAACGAGCCATTCAAAAAGGGAAGGTGGGTCTGCATGGATTATTTTGACCACACGACGACGACGGGAAAAGAGTCTGCACCCACTAATCCCACGCCCCCAGGGGAAATGATAAATAGTCAGTCCCCCCAACAGACGCAGTCAATGGTCAATGTAAATGACAGTCAACAATCTCAGCCGCTAATGCCTTCGCCTCCGCAAGCACTTAATTCCCAACCACCGCCGACTGAAAATCAACAAGACACCAACGGACTCACCAACGGGGATTATTCCCACATGAATCATTACGAAGTGCACAGTAATCATATCGAAGCACCCGCATCTTACGCTTCGAGTAGTATACCTCCCTCCGTTGTTAATTCTACAGACGTTTACGCATCCAATAATCTACCATCTAATAATTTACCAAGTAATCCATCTTATCAACAGCCGCAGCAACCCCCGCAGTATTATCCTTCTGGTATGACTAATACTTTTGGAATTTTTTAATGTTTACATTGTTTACAAATATTTGTTCAGGTTTGAATAATCCACCACAGCAGCAGCAGCAACAGACAAATATGACAATTCCTCAGTCTTCCCAGAGTAATCAGATTAACCAAATGCCTAATCAAATTGGAATGATTCAGTCACAACCGATTCAAATGCAACAGCAAGTTCCTCACATACCTGCACAAAGTTTGCCACATGGCGCTCATGCGGCTGCAATGCAATCCGCAGTCACCACAATTAATTCGAACAATGGACAACAACAACAACAACAGCAACAACAACAACAACAGCAGCAACCTCAACATCATACAGCCCAAAGTTTAGGACACAACAACATGCTGCAGCAAAATAAGCCTGCCTTTATGGCACAGGCCCAAAGTGGATTTCACCAACAACAGATGCAGCAGCAATATGCCCAACCGGCCAGTGGACAAATTATGATGCCACCACAACAGCCTCCAAATCAAGGACAACAGATGCAAATTTCACAGCCTCCCGTTCAAGAGAGTCAGCAAAATTATCAGCAATTTCAACATCAACAAATTCCTATACACATGCAGCAGATTCAACAGAATCAGCCAACAAGTAAATATACATTAAAAGAGCTTTTATGTCTAAATTATCTAAACCAATTTAATAGGTCAACAAATGTACACGTCGTCGGGTCAGATGATGACAATGAATCCGATGGGAATGCAGCCTGCTCAGACCCAAATGATGCCCCAACAGCAACAACAACAGATCCAGCCTCAGTTACATTCTCAGCAGCAAATGATGCAACAGCAAATTGTTAGCCAACACCAGCCAATGCTAAATGTTTCTTCACAACAGCCACAATCCGCTCCGCCGCAGACGATTATGAGTCAGCCACAAATGGTTCCGCAGATGGTAGGATTAATTTTAAAATTAATTTATATTAAAATACCGCTTTTAGAGCACTCAAATGATGAGCCAGCCCCAAATGGTCACCCAACATATTCCTCAAGGAACTAATTCAATGGTGTCGCAGCCTCCGGCACAGCCACCAATGATGCAAAATATACAACCGACTTATCCACCACCTCAACAACAACAGACTAATATCGTAAGATTCGGTGTTGCTTTTAGAATTTATCAAACGAAAATCTTGTAAATGCAGCAACCAATGATTCAGCAATTCACTTCCCAGCCACAGCAGCCGACAATAATAAGCCACCCGCAACCCACACAGCCGACCCATGCTTCCCAAATTGTTAGAAATATATGTTTTGTTTAATTATTTTTTAAATGCTTTTTTTTTTACAGAGTCAACCGATATCTCAAAGTCAACAACAGCAAGCACCGGTGGTGTCAATGCCGAACCAGCAGCAGCAGCAGCCACCTCAACAGCAACAACAACAACAACCAATGGCAATACCCAGTCAACCCCAACAGCAAATGTATCATCAGCAAATGCCTGCAAATTACAATAATAATATGGCTCCAATGCATTCAATGATGCCACCAAATTCTGCAGCACCCAATGTAAATTATGACCTTTTAAAAACAATTTTACAACTATTAATTTCTAGATGCACATGCAACAAATGCAACAGCCGGCTGCCGTTCATCACGTCGACGTTATAAATCCACCACAATCAATTGATATGAGTCAACAACAGCCTCCGACCCAACACATATCCAGTCAACAGCCCCCTCAGCAACTGCAACAGCAACTGCAACAGCAAGTTCCTCCCAATCCTCAGGATAATCAACAACACACTTCCGGAATGTCTACACCGCAACAACAATCGACAAATGTCACTCCCCAACAACAACAGGCCATTGCGGCGAGTCTAACGGCCGCTGCCAACGTCATTGTCGAAGGAATAAGTTCTGTAGTCCATGAAGCCGCGGCGGCTGCAAACAGTGAAGACGGAGAAAGGTAAGGACTCTTTTAATTGCTTTATAAAAGCCAAATCGATCCCGAAATTCTTTTTTGTCGTCAAAATATTATACAAAGAGGTTTAATTCATTCAGTGAAAACGTGGGACGCTAGTTTTACTAGTTTTAAAATAGATTTCTCGGATTAAGTTCACTGATCTGCATTTAGTGTGGAACGACTCGGTTTGATAAAAGTTAAACATGTTTTCTTTGCTGAGTCATCAAAATTAAACCAACTGACGTTGACAATCTTTCATGCTGTTGATTGCACGTTGCGAGTAGCACGTACCCCATTTATGGCTTCTTTTGGTGAAAGTCGATAGCACTGACCAGCACAAATACATGTAGAGCTTCATTTATTTCCAAGAACGTGCGTCTTAAAATTCTCAATGTTATCTTGATAAAGCCCATTATGGTTTTTTGAACCGAGTCTCTGGCTTTTTTAAAGAACTAATTGGCTTAATAAATGAGATTTCCCAACAAAAGATGCTTTCTCAGTTTGAATTAGTGCAAATCCAGTCATAAATAAGAATAACAAGCAAAGACGCATTTTGCAAAATTTTCAGACTATTTAGAGCACAAAGAATGCATCACACTTCTTGAATTTAGAAATAGAGCCCCGAAAACTTTTCCCCGCAGGAGTTCTTGTTGTTTTGGGTTGACAGCTGCTAAATGCTTATAAATGATGGATGGATAATTTTCTAGTCTGTAAAAAGGTTGTGTCACTTTTGTGGGAACTGGGTTAGATAAGCTCAAAGTTGGCATTTTATATAACTAACCTTCTCAAAAAAAGTTTTGAAAGGCGGAAGTGATGGACTTTTGCCCATTAGAGTAATTAGGCCCAGAATTTGCGTAACAAAAAGTTCTTTTTTGGAGATGAACTTTCTCCGAAATCAAACTTCTCCGTAAACAAATTCTATTGCCAAAAGTTTTCTCATTTAGGGCAATTAACTGTGACATTTTTCGGGTAATTAAGGAGAAATCAGAGCATCACTAATTAATATCTATTAAAAGATCTTTCTAAGAAAGCATCATAAATTGAGTAAAGCCAAGTTCTTAAATTTCGCATGAAATTGCATTGATTTTTAGTCTGGCATTTCTCTGGAACACTCTGAAAAACGCACACTTTCAAACCCTTCTGCATGATATTGCCAAATATTATCGAGTCTAAAGTTCTTGTTTTTTAAAGAGATGTTAAAAACAATTACATACTTTCCCTTGGGCAAAGAAAAAACGACGCAGATGCAAAACTGGTCAAGAAAAACTCGCTCCACCTGCCAAACCCTGTTTACGCTTCATTCTGATGAATAGTAGCTTCTTTTGAAATTGCACATTTTTTCAAGGTGACATTCTCATATTTAAAAAGTCATTTATGCAATGGAGAAGTAATGAATCCAAAGGTTGTATTTTTTATACCCACTAATCCTCAATTACAAACCTGGTCACGTTTTGCATTAACTTTGCAATCCTTTGAAATATGCAAATTATACAGAGGCGTATTTATGTAATTTTTAATACAGTTGGCCAACTTTCTCCACTTTCTCCAATGAGAAATATTAAAAAGCCTAAAAGTTTATAACAGTGAAAGTTCCACTGCAATTTGCATTAAACATATTACAAAAGTCTGCAAGATGAAAGTTCTCTTTTATTTAACCGAGGCCACAAAGGAAGTAAACAATGCTGGCTTAAATTGCTATTGTATAATTTCGACAAAAAGCTTCGTGCCTTTCTCTCCGAGAGTATAATTAAGTCCCAAGAAAAAATCCATTCCACTGACTCTGAGAAGTACTTGTTTTTTTTTGGCATTTTATTACCAGAGTAAATGTCATATCTTTGTAAGGAATCGCAGATGGCTTTGTCTACTTTCTCTTGTTAAGGCCAAGGTCAGACAATGTCTCTTTTAGAAGTAATTTTATCGTCCTTGAGTTGAAATGAACTCATTGGTGCATTAATAGCTTTCATAACAAATAGCACTTTGGGGAAAAGTGGAAACTGTTCTTTTCCAAATGGCTTCTGACAGATTTTCTTGATTTCTCAACAACAAACAGAGAAATGCACGTTCAAAGAATGGCTGGCTGTCTTTTAGCTGACAGCAGAGGTGACTTTGGAGAAATGTATTGTCTCTAATTAATTATTCATTCGATCCCAGAAATAGCGATTGCAACCAAATAACGAATATCTTAAAATAACCCGATTTCTAAGCAAATTATTGTGACATTTTAGACTTAAAGCAGAGTGGGTAAGGTCACGGCTTCTTCCTTTTCTTATTATTACAATACTTGGAATACCTATATAAAAATACTTGGTGCGGAATTTCTCGTGAGATCACGAGAATCACTTCATTAACTAAACTCCATTCTTATTTATCTTTTGGCAGTCTTCCTATAGTGGAAATTTTTATGAGAATTATTGGATCAACTTGATTCATGATAAAAATTTGTAATGGCCGAAGCTTTTTCTCGTTAATTCGCCTTGGCTTTGTTGTTTAGTCTGCTATTTTGCATTAAAAATTAAAATGGTGTCACACGTGGAAATGTGTTTATCCTGGGCTTTGCTCCCAAGGCTGGAATTTTTCAGAAACAAATCCTGATAAAAAATTTGCAACTTCTCATTGATTATTTCTTCAATAAATATTAACGTGATAATAAAACTTTGAAATTACTTTCTCCAAATGGACATAATTTATCCCATTCACAAAATACTTAAAGATCTCTTGTTATTTTCAAGTGCAATTCCGACTGCTTTTTTGGAATTTGCTCTCCTTTCGTCGCATTTTTCATTGAGTAAAAGCAGGTTTTATTGTTTTGCCAAGTTTTAAAATAGACAAGTTGTTTTGCCAATGGGAAAATCCGTATAGTTCAAATATATTTTTTAGCAGGATTTTTACATGAAATAAAAGTGATTAGACTTTTGTTTCCTCAAAAGTCGTCAAGTAGTCTGCTTTAGGTGTTGACTACCGCAGTAAATTCTGGGCAAAGAAAAGTTTGGAATCTGCGACGCAACTTTCCATCAATAATTATATTTTTTCCTGACCAAAGGTTGTTTTTTATCAGTCTTTACTTGAAAGTGTTAATCAAAGGGATTAAATATAATAATTATAATGATGATGATGCGGTTGTAAATGACCCAAAGATATTATGAAACGACTGATAATTTTGTTTGGCATGATATTCAACTGGATTAAATAATGATGTTGGGACTCGAGTTGAAATGTACTCGTTTGTGCAGACTGCTTGACGCTCAACTTCTGAGAATTGAGAGCAAAGTTTTAATTAAATTGACTTCTCTCTTACAAATTCCAATGTTTTTTATCGAAGTTGCTTTTCAGGTACCTAAATTAAGGTCCAAAAGGTGAAGTAAATATCCGGTCTACTTTATCCTACTTTATCCGTAGTTTAGCCAAACTGCTTCTCTCTGCGGAATAACATTAACTGATCAACAACATCCAGAATTTCCCAGGTGGCTGCTGTTTACAAGGGAAAGCTACAACTTTCACAACTTTCTCTGATTTAAGTAGATGTAAACAAGTCAATCGCTCTAAATCTGTTTTTGGTGACGAAAGGAGTCATTTTAGTGGATTAAATGACAAACATGATACGCAAAATAAATTGACTGGCATTTAGATAACTTTAGCTATTTGTGGAAATGGATTAATTTATAGACACCCATTTACAAGGTGACAGTTATTAATTTCCCTTAACAAATTGGTAGGTCAACTAGGTACGCCTTACCCATATCCTTGAGACATTACGTAGGCCGAAGGGTCAATTAACTTGTGAATTCTGCAGAGTGATTATTAGCGATTGATCTCTGATATGCTGAATATGCATGAGCATGTTGATACAGCAATTTTAATTGAAGGCGATTGAAATAATAATGCTACAGTTGCACACCTGTTCAATTAAATGTTTGTGGTAGTGCCAATTTGATGAGCTCATCACTAATAAACCTTAATAAAATTAGAAAAGTAGAGGGAGGACTACCGGCTACATATAAATCATGATTGACGGAAAAATTACAAAATTATCAACTTGACCATTTAATTATGGTTTCTCTTTTTTATACAAACGACTTTCGGCTGCTATTTTAATAACTTGATATAGTAGAAATATTGATGAGCTAATAGCACAATCCAGTTAATCTAGTTATTGATTTGATTGACTTGTTGAGGTCGAACTAATTGCCCATTCTTCAGTTGCAAAGAAATGAATTAAAATATATTGAAGAATCTGGATTGAACCGATTCAGGATTTTCATTTGGGTGTGAGAAATGGTGCAGTTGCTTATAGTAAATGTTAAGCATACGTTCTGTATCTGAAAATGAACTTTGCACTTGTTTTTCTTTGCTATATCCCAGCTTATCTTTTGCAAAGAATTTGTACACGAATCCTTCACAAAAATTTACTTGTATTTAAAATTGAGGCATATTTATTTTAATAGAATTGAGGCATATTTATTTTAATTGAGGCAAGTGCAATAAAAATAAAATATAAATCCCGAAAAACGGTAGGACTTAGGTGAGGTGCAATTAAAAGTTTAAAATAAGATTTTTATGCGAAAACTGCAGAAAAAAATATTTCTGCCGAACCGAGATTCTCAATAATAAATAATATTTAAACTCGGTGAGGCAGAAATATTTTTTTCTGCAGTTTTCACATAAAAATCTTATTTTAAACTTTTAATTGTACCTCACCTAAGTCCTACCGTTTTTCGGGATTTATATTTTATTCATGGTTACTATCATTACCTCACCTAAGAAAAACAGTGAAAATTTATTTTAAACCTTTAATTGCACATATTCCTCACCTAAGTTTTACGTTTTCGGATATATATTTTTTATTTCATACTTTTTAACTGGATGAAGTATATTTAAAAAGTTTGTAAAAGTTTAAGTTTGTTAAGTTACTTCAAGCTTGACATTCTTATCCTACAAACAATTAAGTTGAGTCAGTTTAGATAACTTTTTCAGTTTTCATCCTATTTTGATGTTGTAAAAAAACAAAAGAAACCGAGGGCAAAATGGACCGGTCAATTTTGCCCCATATAGGATTAAAGAGTGACAGACAGACAGATAGGCGGCCCCGACGAGAGCATCTCCACATATGGCGTAATAAAGGTTCACTTTGTCTGGGACACTAGGCCACGTGACCTTGGGGTCAATTCTAAGATTTTTGACTGCCACATTTTATGGACATTTTATGGACACATTTTAAACAACAAATGATGATAAATTATACTCAACTTTTTATTAAAATATATTTTTATGTTGAGTAAGTTTTATACAATATCTGAGTCTAATTTCGTCAACGTTGTGTAAATCCAAAAATGCTCAACTTTTGGACCAAAGTTATACAATGTTGAGTAAATTAACTTTTATGCAACCACCAAGATCAAAATTTACTTTTAGATAGAGTAATATTCTTACAGAGTTGAGTAAAAATCTTACAATTCCGATTTACTCAACCCGTTGTATACAGCTCTTTTTAGAGTGTATGTTTTGCAATGTTGAAAGGCCGGCTCGGCAAATCAAACATTTTACCTCACCCAAAATTTTTTAACTTGTTTATATTTTTTTCTCGAATACAATATTTTTTTCAATTTGCAAAATTTTGGAGTTGCCAGGAATTAAACTCGAGACCTCGGTTACATAATATGTATATATATTGCTACGCATGTATGCATGTCTTATGTATGTATATATATTGCTTGTATATATTGACACGCAGTACATATTATGTACTGCGTGTCATATAGCAACTTAAATTAACAATACCAGAAAGTTTCTCAATTTTGATGAATTTCAAAATTTTAAAATCCTAAAATACGTAGAATTGCATGATGGTCAATAAAATCAGGTTAAATCGATAAGTTGTTTTGATACAAAAGGGTCTAAACGCGATTTTAAAATTTCACATACGGACTTGCTATGCGAAATAATGAGATTTTCGTTGTTTTGAATTAAGATGTACTTGAAGAACGTATTTTACCAGTTTTTTTGTTTGAACATGTTTCTTGTACGACGAAACGTGTGACCGCTATCTCAGTGCGACTTTTTTGGGACCTGAGCAAAACGCATACTTAGGCGAAGCCGTAACCATGGCCACTTTTGATTTTTTTGAAGGCCAGGGTTACATTTTGCCTCACCTAAGAAAAATTATTGATGGGAAGTGAAAATGAGTAAATGGCATTGTGGGGTGCTCTTATTCATATCGATGGATTTCATTCCCTACGGCTCATTAGTGATCCAAATAAAGACAACGACCTGAATACGCCCAAATTTCCATCAGAAAAAATTCAATCAACATCTCTGACACCGGATGATCCACGGGGAATGAAATCCGTCCAATTTTCTCCCTCAAAAAAATATGCTAGTCGTTATAAATAAATGAGTTATATTAGTTCAGGCATATCTAGCAGGGCTTCAGAGAACGTAGTGAAAGTGAAACCAACTTTTGGTCAAATCAGGATTAGGTTGCAATGCTTACTTCTGTTTCACCTTTCAAACAACAGTATGACGAGTGACCGTATGACGAAAAACGTGATGATAAAAATAGATATAAATCTAGAAATTAAGTATGTTTTGCTTGCATTTGAATGTATATTTACTACTAACATAACTTGATACACTGACTTGGGAAAGTTGAGAAAAGTGGAACTTTACTGTTATTTTAGCTATTTTAACTCAAAATTACTATTCTACCCTACAACAACCGACATTTTTTCTTTGCACTGTTAAATTAAAGTAAGATTTTTATGTATCAATCTGGCACATTATCTTGTTTTATTGTTTAAACTCAAGTTTTACTGAATGTAATTATATTTTGCAATTTGGAATTATTTTAATAAAGAAATGGATTGGTTTACAAACTGTTTTTTTTTTCTTCTTCCTCCTCATGAAAAGCAGTTATGCTCCGTGTCCCATGAGAGAAGTAAGTACTTTCACCAAATTGTAAATTCTAACTCACTCTGCATTGCAAACTTGATATTCATATTTCGTCGGGGGAAAAGGAAATTCAATTTTTGCAAACTTTTATCTCCTTTTTGAGACAACGTTGGGGGAAATGTCTAACGACTTCTGGAGAACAACATTTGAGTCTATTTCCTACTTAGACTTGTTCATGCGACTAAAAGTGTCGCTTATTTTCTTGAGAGCCTTCAAGGGAAAAGGGATGACATTTTTCCGTCTGGAAAGGATGGAATTATTTTCAAACTCATTATAACTACCTTTCTATTCCTTAAGGTCCACAATTGTTTACCATTTTAGCTTATATAATATGTTTTCAGTATTGTTTACAGTTTGGCCATGCACGTAAATAAGACTGTAACTCGGCCACAATTCTTAGAATGGATGAAATGCTTATGACAGAAATTAAATGAGCAAAGTTTTGGGAAAGTCAACTTTTTGTAACTTTTATACGTCTTGAGATGTGAGCTTATTTAGTCTAGTAGCTCTTATAAGTAATGTGAGTGGGTTGATATTTTTCTACGGAAAATTTACCATTGCTTTGTGTGTAAATTACATTTACTTTACTTCTTGTTGACTTTCTTTTCTGCTGACGTTGGCGTCTGTCCAAAAAGCAATAAATGGAAGAAAGAATACATAAAAGAATAAATAAATAGAAAATCAAAATGAAAATCCAGGTAATCTTTTGTATTACTCAAGCTGTCTATTTCATAAGCGACAAAAATGTTTAATAATGTTATAAAAATGTTTTTTAAAGCCTCCGCTAAGATTTATACATCCAGAACTAAATTTTCAGATTATTGTTTCACGAAAGCAATTTTTTATGGCATACATACTAAAATTGAAATGATGCAACTGGATCAAGGAAATGAAAGTTTGCACATTTTATATAAACACCTTTTTATATTCTCTATATCTTTAGTCTCTCTTTCCAATCCCACCCAAAGAAGGTACGAGCAGAATTCCTAAATCGAAATGCCAACCCAACATTTTGGCACATCCTCCTCTTGTATATGTGCCTAAACAAAAGCAACAGAAGAGAAGACAGAATTTCTGTTCTGTGGAAGATTTTGTGTGGAGGAAAAAGAGCATCTGGCGGCTTGGATCTGTTGAGTTTCAAGTGAGAGTGAAGAATGCCATAAACTAAACTTGTTCCTTTGTGAAACAGGAGAATGTCTTCAAATATGGAACAAGATACAAAGAGAAAGGAAGGTGCATGAATTATTCACCGCTGTTCCTCTCTTTATCCTTACTTGCAGGAAATCCTCAACTTTCACCAACAGGAAATTTTGTACAGTAATGCAATCTATTTTGCCCTCGTTGCCAAAATATCATAATGTCAAATAAAAGGAGTAATTTTAGTTTTAACTACATATGTACATATATGCGTTTCATTTATAAATGGAGTCAATTCCAATCATCGCAAAAGTCATAAAAGGGAAAAGAAAATCAACAGTGTAATAAAGTCAAAACATACAAGATCTCCTTCCTGCATGTACATACATAATATTACCAAAGTTGTAAAGAGCAGTATGAGAAAATTTGCACATGTTCCGCATTCAAGAAATCAATTTTAAGTCCTCTGCATGCCATTTCACTTGTGGCTTAAACACGCAACAATTTACTTAGAAAGAGTGAACTCGGAAAGAAACCTCAAATACTAGAACGCTGCATGAGGGAGACAATTGGGGAAAGTTTTAAAGCAGCATCCTTTTGATCGACTTTCTCTCAAAAAAATTAAAAATGTAAAGCAACTTTCATAAAGATGAAATATGAGCCTTACTTTGCTTCAACTTTTCAGCATATAATATACAAGAGTATGTATTATAGTAGTTTATTTAACAGTATTCTTTCACCCTGACAGAATAAATAGGAAATTCCGGTTTGTTGCTTGCGTGATCTCAAACATAAAATAAATCATTTAATGTCCGGATCTGACCCACACTTTCTCCTGCCTTTCTTCTTTGCCAGTGCCTTTTAATGCTTTTCATGCCACCTGAGTGAAAGTTCAAATTAACTAAATAAATAATCGCATGAAAACGGCTTGACAGATACTTGCAACAATATTATTAAATATAGTCATGCAAGTTCAAGGCTATCTCATCCATTAAAATTAGTTTTGATTAATTTAGAATATACTAAATCAATGTCATGTAGTAATTGCCACCTTAAGCTAATTATATATGTGATAAAATGTACCTGTTTTGTAAAGGGATAAAATTTTGCAATGCATAAGAGATTCTAAACAATCGATAACAATGAATTAAGCTAATTGCACAACCCCGAGGATATGCATAATATATATTTGTACATATAGATGAATTCAAACTCACAAAAAACATTCATTACTTTACTTCCTGTAGTGTGAAATGTCTTGTAAAAAGGAAAGTTATTATGTACAATATAGTAAAGTTGATTTTCACCTGCTTTTCTACCAAAATGTTCACTTACATAATTGATTGAGAAGTTACATTTAATCATCCGTAAACTCGCAACTCGTGTCTCTCTCTCTCTCTAAATTTGCCTTTTTAGATTGTGAATTTATCAGATTACAATATTAACCATCAGGATAATGCATTTTTAAAATAAACCTATAGATTTCAAAATATGTTTCAACCCCTCCACGAAAATATCAGCAAACTATTTATTATTTGGCTTAAAACCCACAAGCTTTGGAAAATAAATCAAGATTTCGAGGACGCAACTTTTCAAACTTTCTCTTTCTCATTGCTGCGTCTTTGTTACGAGTCCTTGAAGGGTAAGATTTTCTCTTTAGCTGTCTCCGCAAGGCACATATTGATTTGGGGAAAGTAAATTCTTGATGACAGTCTGCAAGAAAACTTTACAATTTCAAAGTAAACTATTCTGAAAGTTGTTTAGTAGGACATTGTTAGGCAGAGGGACGAGATAAAATATTTGAACAAGAAAAGGTCACCTCAAATTCTAATTCTATACTTGGGCAAGTGGATGAAATAGGATTATTAAAGTATGTGGGTGGACTAGAAATAACTATGCACCTTGTTGGGTAGAATAATGAAGGGCTCTGATAAATCTCTAAACTTGTACAAGCACCAAAGCATTTAATTTTATATTATGGGAGGTAAACTTCAAGGGGTACTTTTGCCATTTCCTTTGATGTAGCTAAATTTATTTATGTTGTTGAGAGTATGCAAATGTTGGCATTTCTTGAGCACGTACACATGTATATATATAGTTATATGTATTTATAGTTGTGTAGTCTTTGATTGTGCCAAACTTTGATGATCTGCTTATAAATTATTCAATTCAATGACACTGATCACTATGCATTGCTATTTGGCTGACTCTTTCCAGAGTGGCAACAAGCATTAGAATCTCCAAATTACTATCATGTTTTGGCTTTTGATCATGCATAAGTAAAGACACACTTGTAATAATTAATAGTTATTTTGGCTTGTGGCTTTAATTGTACTTTTAATTTTGAGACTTGGAACATCAATTTAATAATTTGCATCGGCATTTTGTTTCCTCCAGTTTTGACACGCAACCTGCTTGGTAAATGCTATGTGTAATACCAATCGGGTGTCTTTTTGAGGCTAATAAAAAGGAATAAATTTGAATATAAATTAACTGATTTCATAGATATGATATATGTCTTTACATACTTTTTCTTCTGTTCAGCCGAAGGAGCCGAAGGCACTATCGATAATCTATTATATAACAAATAAAAACACATTATTAAAAAAGAAAGTTTGACGACAAAAATATATTTCCGTTGTACCTTTTGTTCGTCAGAGTAAGTGTTCTACGTCTACCATCTTTGGTGTTCTTGGAATCCGATGACGCGAGCTCTGCTTGTGGACTGCTGCTTTGTCCAACAACAGCAATTTCAGGGGCTGGCTTATTAGGAGTAGTAGCTTGGACTTGGACTCCTTTGGAAGTTGACATTGGAAGGGGCTTTGGAGTAGGAAGAGAATGATGCATTTCCTTCAAAACAGGAAGATGTGACTTACTAGGCTCCGCTCTTTTGTTCGACTTGAACATGCCTATAAGCAAATATCAGGATTATGACAAACTAAATTTAGTATCATCACTTTGTCGAAAAACACGAAATAATTTCACTTGAATAAAACCATAATAATAAGTATTTCCGAGTATTTGTATTCTATTTATAGATCTAATGATAGTCTAATCCCCAAAACACTGCTATCAATAAATGATTTGATTTGTTGCCTGACCAAACCCAATCTCAGTTTTTAAACATTTATTGCACCCTAGTGCTAAACCCCAAAACGACCAAAATTGGAACGATCACGCTATCCTAATGGGACGTAAAAGCGTCACTGCACGAGTTTAAGTTTCTATTTCGGGACATCAATGATCAATCAAAAATTTTGTTATGGGAAAATAAACTGGAGAAATTGGATTGGACAATGAAACATAAATGTGACCATGTTTTCTTTAGTGACACGAGCTGCAACTGAAACAACAGAACTAAAAGTACATTACCAAATAACTCGTTTTTACCAATTTATTTATAAGGGGTTAACGAAGTTATCAGAATAGTGTCACAAACAACATCCATCTCTGTCCAATAAATGACGCAATCAAAAGACAAAAATGTTTGAATATAAAAAGTGATCAAACTGGGAATTGTTCACTTGAGGGGAAATGGAATATTGAAGGAGAAATAAAACTTACTTTTGCTCCTTTCTTTTATATTCTCCTTTAGAGTTGTGGTTTCTAGACTGGCAATGTAGTTTTCCTCTTCTTCCTTTTTCTCATCCTCAATATCTTCTTTAGTTTTTGGACCTTTTTTGTCACTTTTCAAAACCACTCCTACTTTAGCCATTTCAGGAATTACAGATTCAATTGCATTTTGAACATCTCTGTCATTCTCTGAGCTTTTTATCTTAGCCAATGTTTCTTCAAGTTTTCTCAAAAGTCTTGCATCTTCCGACATTTGAAGAACAGCTTTCAAATCAGGCATCATCCCAACTGCCTTTAATCTTATGTTTGGCACAACATCATCTAAATTAACGAATATTTTTATTACTTTAAGCTAAAGTACATTGTAATTTTGTTACCAGTTGATGCCAGTGTGGTTTCAAAAAAATGGTCTCTATAATATTTCCTAGAGAAAAGCTCCATAATTTTTTTGGAAATAAATAGAAATAGCATTCGATCATGAACACTTCGTCCATGAGCAAACCCTATTTTAAAAAAAAATAATGATATTAATAAATGTACTAGCTGGACTAAAGTTGGATTAAAGTTTTTGATACAGATTAATTTAATGCATTAAATCAAACCCATTAATTATTTTATCCAGAGAGAAAGTTTGTTCCTTTGAATAAAATTTAAAGTAAAAAAATATTTCCAACAAGTATAATCCATAAAGTTCCCAAATAGGACATTTACAACGGGCGTCATGCAATCCCAGCTTATGTTGGTTCTTTTTATGACTGTTTCACTACTACTACAGGTAAATTGAGATTTACATCAGGCACAACGTAAGTATTGCCCTGGGACTAGTGGAGAAAGGAAATAAAAACAAAAAGAAAAGGGAAAGGTACATTGCTGTCAGCAAAATATTAACAGATTGAACGCATTTCCTTTTAAGAGTCCTAAATAAATGGCAACCTGTTTTGTGTGTTGCAAGTTGCAACAGCTATACATTTTTGGCTAGATAATTTATACTGTCCCATCATTGTGTCATAATACAGGGGAAGTAATCTGAGAAATGTGATATT
Organism: Proisotoma minuta; assembly: GCA_034698145.1. Taxonomy (NCBI): domain Eukaryota; kingdom Metazoa; phylum Arthropoda; class Collembola; order Entomobryomorpha; family Isotomidae; genus Proisotoma; species Proisotoma minuta. The sequence continues at coordinate 16,700 of JAQIXN010000606.1, forward strand.
AGGAGTGTCGATTCCATTAGTCAACTTTTAATAGCCCAATATTTCACCACCAGCCAAACTTTCACCTACGAGACAGTAATGTCACAACTAATGGGAGCCCGGACGAAGAAGAGGGGAGAAAGCCCATTAGCCTGTTTCCTCCACAATTAAATTAATGGTGGCCATATATATTCCGACGCAATCTCACCTTCTTTTATCCTCCGGCGAATATCTTCTCGTTGTTGGGATCTTCTGCAATGTCGTAGGGAAGCGACTATCGCATCCGCTGCCGCTATTCGGCACGGTAATTGTCTCTGAAATATAAAATAATGAGCATGTTACTACTTTCCCTTTGCCCCTCTATGCATACATGGAACAAGTGGTACGTGGGTTCAGATCATTAAGAACACAAAATGGTTTGCACTGTCTTCTAAACACACACATAAGAACATAAGATACTCTGACAAAGGTCGAGAAGAAGAACAAGAAACTAACTATAAAGCTCATTCATTTTCTCTCTTTCTCTCATGGGAAATGTGATAGTTATCTAGCGTTATATTTGTGTAACCTTTAGAGTAAAGGATATGATCTATGCCCTTTTATTCATCAATGGCAAAAATGGATCAAACGAAATGGAACAAGTTGTCGCATTCTATTTTATCCGTTAAACCCGAGTACGTTTATACCGCTTTGAGCGATCAACTTTCAATTTAATCGGATGCATTGAACCGAAAATAGGAATGTCGTCGGTGTATGATATTGATAGGGTAAAAAACCCGGCTTCAATTTAAAGAGAAAGTAAGAAATAGGAAACTGTTAAGAAAGATGCCTTCAGAGGTTCAAAGTTTCTCTTTCACTTTGACTTTCCCATAAATTTGTGAACGGACCATGTGTAAAAGACGGTGAAACAAAGCAGGGACGAAATTGTTGAAGACGTGATCCCCTGGGAGGCAAAATGGGAGCACTGCCAGCTGCTCCAACATTGTCGCATGAACTCTCCAGTCGTTGGTCTGACTCAGTCGCTCTTCGCAAAATAACATCGCGCCCGCAATCTCCACCGTTGCGCTTGTCTATACATGTACAAAAAATAGTCATAAATTAGTCTTTCATTTCAACTCGACAGCTTATTAAATCTCATGAGAGTTGTAAAATTCTAGAAAAATTAATTTAAACTTGAATAGTCATAAATAAAAGTTTGTTTACGGAAGAAAAAGTATGAAATGGACTTGATTAAATTCATCTCATGTTTCTTCTTTTTATGAAATGACTATATGAGTATGAGTCGACTATGAATAGAAGAGCAAAAAGCATACCATAGAATCTGGTGAAATTAGTTTAGCTTGTACGAACGCTTTGAGAATATTTGCTAAATTGGGCACGATTCCTGCTACAACGTTGATATTGTCATCGGAAAGAGCATAAACAACTTCTCCATGAAGAATTACACCGTCATTTCCCAAGTACTGCATAATCTATACAACAAACAAAATCGTCAACCCACGCAAAATCATAAAAGGGAAAGATGACACGAATAAAATATACTATTTTACAGGGTAAATATTTTCAGCCATTTTTGCTCTGACAGCGGCCACAGGATCGTGCAATAAATCTGCCACCATGGAGTGAAGCCCGTGTCGAAAATCCACAAGAGGTTTGGCGAATTTGAGGAAATGAGGGAACCCTTCAGCAGCATTCGCACGAATTTTCCATCCGTTATCATCGCTTTGGGAGTAACGTCGAACTTGAGGAGAAAGTCTTTTGGCATTTCCATTGTTGTTGTTGTTGGCAGGCTTCAGTAAAACTGCTGCTGTGGCTGTACCCTCAGAAGTAATTTTTGGGGCACCTGTACTTATCAAACTTTCAACCTATACAAATATAAAAATACATGAAAAACTTTTTACATACAATATATGTAGTTTCCACTAAGCGCATAAAAATATTAAAGTAGAATACATGATGGCTTAATCATCCCAAGTTTTATTTTTTTTTTGACCGAAAAAAAAAACTTTTTGCATGAAACGAAGAAAGAATTTAAATGCAATTTCTTGGTAGACTGAGCATAAATTTGGATAAAAAGAAGAATCGCTTGAGGTGATTAAAACTTGTGGTAATTTCTTTGAAAGAAAGTTAAAACCTACCAAAGAATGGCGTCTGTTAAATTCCATGTTTGCTCTAAAGTTTACAAAACCAGTGGGCATCTGTAATATATGAAAGTAGTTATTTTTTTTAAAGATGCCAAGCGTTGATTTTGTCACGAACAAGAGAGAATTTTATGAGTTGGTTACATTTTGCTCGTTCCCTTGCCCATGAAAATGAGAGCTTGGTAGTCCATATCGGCTTAGTTGAAGGTAGGCGTCCAAGAACCATAATTTGTCGTCATTGGCCAACACTCCATTTGCTATTCGGAATAAAAAAAGTTTATTGTAGTTGATCGTCGTGTAAAGACAATGGTGGTTGCTGGTCTGCATAAAAGATAATCTGCATAAAATCAACTCTATACTTTACTACCTGCAAAGATTGAAGCAACTTGTCCCATGTGGCTCGTAAACTCTGTGAGGAGTTGAGTATTTCCATCCACATATGCCCTTTTGACAAACTTTCTGAATATTGGAATTGTAATCTGAAAGAACTCGTTGGCTTTTGGGTCTTTGACATTCATTAGGGTCACCGCCTTTCCTAAAGCTCCCACCAAAGCTGACATGACATGAGGATCATTGTCTGCTAGCAGATCGTTGAGTAGAGGAAAAATCTTTTCCTTTTCCTTCAGCTTTGCAATGACTTCTGGGAGACGGACGCACATTGTTCCGCGTACCACTGATTCCTTGTCACGGCAAAGTGCTTCTACTGTCGGCAAAAGTCTCTTTGATAGTCTAAATATAGGACGCTATCGTATTGGAATTCGTTTTGAACTATGTATAATTAAATAATTATTATTTACGCTTCTTCCGGCATTTTTTTCATGATTGCTCCTATCAATTTCCCTGCAACTCGTTTTGCATTTACTGATGCAGTCTCCTTTCCAAACCTTTCGACAATGTGTGGTATAATCTGTTATAAATTAATTGTAATTTAAGCTCATTGCTTGTGAAAAGTGTAAAAAACCAAATGGAATGTGCATAATAACCTCACGCTGTAAATCTGCAGAATGTAAAGAATTCACCAAATTTTCAAAGCATTTCTCCCATTCATCAGAAATTTCTGCAGTTGAATATTTAAATTGATAAGTATGATTCTAAATACCCAAAGTATTTTTTTTAAAAAGTCACCGATATTTGTTGAGGATGCCATAATCGCTGCTAAAGTAATGAGTTGTCTAGCACGTTGTTGATTCTTGGGCAGAACATCGGCAATTGCTTTTGTAAATCCTTCAGCAACTGCTTCATGAAACTCAGGATCAGGATTTTTCTTCAATTCCTAAAATATTTTGTCTAATATCGCTAATTGATAACGAAATCAAATTAGTTATAATAATAAAAATACAGTTTCAATGGCAGGGACAATTTCTTTAAATGCTCGTTCTTGGTCTTGTAAAATGAGACGATAAAGATTTTCAGCAGCAAATACTTTTTGTCTCAACTCTGAACCTCTGAAACATTATAATATGCCTTTTGATGAATATAAAGCAAAGGTTGTTGTTTACTGCAAAATGAGTAGAGCCTTCTGGAAGGAATCCTTCTTATCATCATCATCATGTATCTGAATGTCCGAGGCCTTATTTTAAAGTTTGGTAACAAAATACATGCATTAATGTATACAAACAATTAAGCGCATGGCATTTTTGTCTTAAGAATAACATACTTTTACATCATAATTGACGGGAGTGTCTATTGCATATTGAGCAATATCTTTGGGCATGTTTGTAATGCTCCATGCTGAGCCTTTTCTGTGGGGGTCGCTCTCTTCGAGTCCCACGTGATCTTTGCTGCAACAGCGAAAGGCGTCCGCAGGCACTGGAGGGCCTTTGCCACTCTGTTGATGTGGCTGCGAATGTTGTGCCATAAAATGAACCTTATCTATTTACTTGTTTTTTGACTCTGAAAATCAAAACTACTACTAGAAACTACGAATCAAAAGCAATATCATTCAGTATGGAAAATTAATGAAAAATACTCATTGTTGCCGTTTCCATTGTTTTGTGGTTTATTATTAATTTCCGTTTATAAAAAGAGAAGAGTTGATTTGCGAAAGTGAATACATACTTCACCCTTAAGTCAAGTTATGTAAGTACAGGTAAGCGAATGGATGAGTTGGCTAATTAAATATAATATCTATAAGCTTATTAAGAAAGATCACTTTTTCTAAAATAACAAAAATGAAGAATTTAGTTTTCGACATTAATCTAACTTTCCAAGATTGCTCTGAGTTGTTGCAGGAGCCAATGTAGTCAGCGTAATTCTGCGTGGTGGCCGTGGGGCTGATGCAGTAGAAGAAACTGGTGACGATGGACAGTTAGGATCCGTAACTTTTGGAGAGGAAGCCACTGGTGGTTCTTGCGATTGTCCTTGAGCAGTATTCGTCGAATCTTGAGAAGAAGAAGATTCCATAATTACCTCAGGTTCTTCTGTCAACTTTCGGCATTTCAAAGGAGCTGTTTTTAGTCGATAAAGCTCTTCTGGAGTTATGTCTCCTTGTTTCCTCTTGTGTGAACCGTTGGGTGATGAAGCTAACGGAGATCCAGGTGCAGTGCTAGTTGATAATCGTCTAACTGCAATTGGTTTCGCTGCAAGAGGTGGAGTCATTGGATAAATCTTTTGAGTTAGAGCTTCTGAAATGGCAGCTGTCGTTTTCGAATTAGTTGAATTTAGTGCTATTTCCGATGAATCGTCATCGGACAAAAGTATAACTTCTGGGGGTCGCTTTGATGTTGCATTTGATGATTTTTTTGCACTAGTGCTAGCTTTCTTTTGAACCTTGGTTGACTTTTTTGCTCCTGTGGTAGCTTTCTTTTGCACCGTATTAGACGTTTTTGCACTAGTGCTGGTTTGATTTTGAACCGTCGCTGCACTAGTCGTTTTTGCAATCGGAGTAATAGGAGTTTTTTCCGTTTTTGTTTCAGTTGGTTTTGGAGTTTTTTGAAACCAGCGATCCAAAGTAGTTTTCTGGGGTTTGAATTTCGGGGTCGAATCTTCAGCAATTTTCACTTCAATGTTTTCCGTCTCGTTGTTCTGATTAGTGGGTGAGGATGCATCTGCAAAAAATAATTATTTGCCAAAAAACGTCAAAACAATGTATAATTAATCCTACCTGAAGCTACAGCATTTGTTGATGTTGCAGCTATTAGTCCAGCTTCTTTTTTTGTTGCAGCTATTATTCCACTTATTCCAGTTTCTTTTTTTGTTGCAGCCTGCAAATTGGCCGAAGCTGCTGAAAACATTGTTGAAATGTCTTTAGACTTGACGACAGGTTTCTTTTTGTTGCTTGTTGGTGTCTTGCTTTCCTTTTCTTTTGCCACTTTACTTTCTCCAGATTTTTTGGCTTTGGGGGTTCTCTTTTTCTTTACTTTCTCTTTTTTGGGTTCTGGAGGCAATACTGGGAAACAATCTCGAGTTAAGGCTGGAAAATTTTCTGGTTCAGCAACAAATTCTTCTCCGAGTTCTCCATTTTCAAAAGTTATGAGTGAGCAATAACCATCTGTCGATGATACCATCAGTGCCCTGCCATTAGAAGCCCAACTAATATCAGTTATTCTTGCAAGGTGAATGCTCCTTATAACAGCCAACGGTTCAGGGGAAGCCGTGTCTCCAATCAAAACTATAAAACAACAAAATTAAATAGTCTGTTTTTTTATTAAATAATGAACTTGTACAAACCTGAATCATTTGTTGCGACAGCATAGACTAAACGGTAAGGCATTTTCATTAAAGGAAATGGCTCTTCTTTTTGTGATGCAATTTTTGCTACACAAGTGACTGATCGATCTTTCTTTGTGGAAATAGCATTTGTATAATTTGGTTCTGAAATACGTTTTAAAAATGACATTTCAAGATTTTCAAGTTTCAAGAATTTTTTTCAAGAAAAACAAGTATTTACCGTATTGAAAGGGTTTTCGTGACCTTTTGAAATATACAGGGCAAAACCGACCACCAATTGAATAAGACTCTAATGTAGGAATCACAGCACAAGGATTTGTCCAAGAATGGCGACAAAAAACAATTACAGCGTTATTTGGAATTTTCTTTTTTGATTTTTTATCCTTTGTTCCATTTTTCTCTGAATTCTTTTTATCATCCGAATCATCAATTATGCTCAGAGAATCTTTGGAGTGTTGTTGGCCGGGGGGAAGCATCCCTCCAGGGACCAATAACAATTCTCCACGTGGAGAAAAACTGAGCCGACGACAAAAAGTTGGCAAAAATTCATCTTGAAACAATCTGTTAACAACTATTGAACTCTTCTTTTTTGTAGTGCCCATGCTTTCTTCTGCAGCTTTTGAAGTTGAGGGCGAGGGATTTGATTGATTCGAGGAAGGACTTTCTGATTTTGCGTTTCCGTTTGGCATAGAATTTTCTTTCTCTTCAGCAATCACAGTAGTATCTTTGATCCATTCTTCAGGATATTTCAGAGATTTGTGAACAGGCTTGTTACTGTTATTAGATTTCAGATCAAAAAATCTTAAATGTCTGAAAAATATTATTAAAAATTATCAACTGATCAAACGTTGAAACTAATTAAATTAAAGTTGTTAATTCACCTATCAATGCACATTGAAGTAACAAACTCATGTAGTGGGTCATAAGCTACGCCATGGACAAATCCAGTGTGTTCTTTTTCACTCCAAACATGAACAGCAATTCCTTTTTTGACATCCCAAAGTATAGCAGAGTTGTCAACTGATCCTGATACTAGAAATTTGCTATCTGGTGACCAGCTCAAGTCAGAAACATCTTCAATATGTTTCCTCAAAGATTTCTCAAACTGCCAACTCTCTTTTTTCTCCGTTTTTTCCACACATTTCCATAAAATTATGTAAGCATCTGTAAATAATAAATAATCAATAAACTTGAATTGAAATTAAGCATAAAAAAATCTATATGCCAGTTCTTACCATCTCCACCTGTCGCAATGTAATTTCCGTCCGGGCTAAATCGCACCACATTTACCGGTTTTTCATGTCGCTTAAGTTCCGTTACACAGCTTAGCTCAGGGCTCAACGAATTAAAATCTGTAACACGCCACACCTATAGGTAAAATTAAGATTTAAATCAAAATCAAAAACATGATTAAAATGTTGACGCTACCAAAAGTTGGCAATCCCCACCCCCACTGGCCAACCGATAGTATCCCTCCTCCCCATTGCATGTTGGGTCAAAATCGACGGATAAGACAGGGTCCCTGCTGTGCCACGTTATTTGAGGAACCACGACCTTCATCCTGTCCCCGGTCCTTGACGATGGTCACCTAAAACAAAGAGAAATATTGGTAAACATGGGCAAATGGGATAAGTAAATTACCTTACGATAATATCTTAACGATATGAAAGAAGAAATTAAAAGACGGTCGTGACAAGGACCGCAATATTTTTTAATTTCTGACGGAAACCCTGAAAAAATCCCGGAAGACAAAGATGTTCCCTCCAACAGGAGACAACACTAAACAAAGCGATTTTTAAATGTTACTCTTAAATGTTCAAACCGCGAATTTGTCAAAACATTCGATTGTAAAACGAAACTTGATTAAATTTAAAAATTACAAGTTATAACTATCACAAGATGATGGACATCAAAATTTGCGAAATGATAACCAAATTGATTGAAAAATTAGCGACGTCCGGAAAGGAAGAAATTGACAAGAAGGTTTTTAGGAATTTGGTTGGACACGCTGGGTAAAACAAATTGGAAATTTATTTAAATAGCTTAGTTAAGTAATTTAATGGATTTGTTATCTTATTAAAGGAAATCAGAAGAGTACTTAAAATTCTCCCTTGAAAGAATATTCGAACAATTAGAACAGAAACATAGTGAAATACGATTGGGAGCCTTTGCAGTTGTCGACGAACTATTCAAGTATTGTAATAATTTATAATAATTACTTTTAAAAACATGTATATATTGCCAATTTTTTTATCGGTTTGATTTATATTTTTACAGGCGATCTCAATATTTTCGGGAAATTTTGTTGGACGATTTCCATACCTTTTTAGAGCTGACCGTTGAAAGCAATCCTTCAAAATTGTTACCCCCACCATTTGCAGCTGCGAAAAATTTGAAACATAAAGTCTTGCAAACAATTCACAAGTGGTACTCAAAGTTTGGCGACGATCACAAACGTCTTGCGTTAAGCTATAACTTTCTCAAAAATAATTTAAAGGTATTATAAAAATTATGTAAAAAAACAATCACAGCTTTAATTACATTTTCCAATTGTTAGATTGATTTTCAAGATGCGTTAAAAAGAAATGCAAGTGAACTTGAGGCTACACGTCAAGAACAAGAACGACAATCTCGAGTGATTAAGAAAAAGATTGCAACAATTGAAGCAGAAATGGAAGAAAATCAAGAAGAAATTGTTAGAGTTGTAACGGAAATGGACAACTGTTTTTGTCTTTTAATTCCTAAACCTGAAGATGCGTTTGGTGAATCTCTGGAAAGTGATACAAGAGCGGAAGAAGAAGAACAATCTTTTAATTTAAGGGAACATGGATTTCAAGGAATCACAACAAATTTATCTATTGACATGAAAGATCAATTAGGACTGATTTATGAGACGGAGGATAATGCTGCGATAATAGAAAATTTAAGAGATTTTCATCAACTCTTAAAGAATCGTTTTCTTGTTATGACGAAAAAATGGGTGGTAATTGCTTCTAAATCAGGTAAACAAACATTGATAATTTTTTAAAAAGATTTTTTTAAACATGTTTTGTTTTAGCTGATCACACTATATTTAAGAAAGTAATGGATCTCAAGAATATGATTGAAAAACAAATTAATCAATTTAATCAGATAAAATTAAGAAAACCTATACCGACTAACGAGAGCAGTAGTAGTAGTGATGATGATTCAGATTTTGAAGATGTCCCTGAAAAGGAAGGTTTCGAAGCTGAAGCCATAAGCTCTCCTGTTTTGGAAGCTACTAACCCATCGAACTCATCAAAACCAGGGACAAGCAAATCCTTTCGTGGTTCCAGCGGTTGGAAACTTTGGGACGCTCATGAACAAGATGCACGGGTGAGTATTATAAATTATGATTTAATTTATTGGAATAAAATTGCTAAATTGATTAATATTTTATTAATATAATAAAAGGACCCAACAACATTACTTGCCACACTAAATGTACTAGGAGCTAAAAATAAGCCATCCAAGTCAGCCACCACAACTACAGAATCTTGTCCGAAAACATCAACCAACTTAAACACAGAATCTACTGAATCTAGAAAGGAAAAACTTTTGAAAATTGCCCCAAAATTGCCATTTGATGTTGATTTGTATCATTGGGAAGACAAGAATCTAAAAGCTCCATCAATCGAAATGTAAATCTTGCCAGCAAAACACACAATGTGATTGAACTAATTATTCTGTTATTATTAATTTTAAAATGATAGTGTGGAGACTGATGGTCATAAATTTTGGACGCCTTCTCAGGATAGAGCCGGTGAAGTGATTGAAGATCCATCCGGTATTGCCTCCCTCCGATCAAGGGTCATCGAATTTTCAGGATCTTTTGAACCGGTCAAGTGGAGTTGTAGGGCACCGCTCCCAAGTGGAACACTTTGTCCTAGAAAAGACCGTGTCAAGGTAAATAATGAAATTCTTAAAGTTTTTAAATTTAACTTGTTTTTCATTTAGTGTCCATTACATGGGAAAATAATTGCAAGAGATAATATGGGGAACCCAACCAGGCCAGAAGATATACAGGAGTTGGAAAAGGCCAAAGAGTTGGCCGAAAAAAATAAACCTCCAGAATGGCAAGATCCACAATTTCTAAAGGAAATAGAGGTGACAACAGCAACTTTAGAAAATATTTTTAAAATCTATCCTTAACTTTAATTTTTAGGCTGAAACTGGAATGGACTTGACAATTCGGCCACCGAAAAAAGGAAAAAAGAAGAAAACATTTGCAGAAATGTACCCCAGTTTGACAGACGTTGAAAAAAAAGATAACACCCCAAGATCTCGATTAGGAAAGATTGTATTTAACAAGTAAGTTTCTGTTAACAAATTAATCCAACCAATGCAAAACTTTTTTCATTTAAAAAAAATCTTATACAGAAGTGCAATGAAAAGAGTAGCTCAAACTTTGGATGATCAAAGCAGTAAAAAATTTCGAGACAAATTTGGAGACCAGTGGAATTATTCCATGAACCCAGAAAACTTGTGATAATTTTACTTATATGGTATTGATTTATAGTTTTGGTGCAAACGATGTGATATTTGACTTATTTTAACTGATTTTAAATAAACTAACACATTTAAATTCATACATAATTTTAGGTTTAGTTTATTTAATAACTGTTTCGAAACGGAAATAAAAGTTAATGGAAGGCATTATTTTAAACAAAATATAAATAAATTATAAAAGATGTACAAAAATTTAGTTATTGATTTTAGGATCTTGGTAAGACTAAAAGATCTTGGCTTTTACTTTTTATGAAACTTTCCACGACATTAAAAATGCTTCCAATTTCAGTTGGGGAAAACTCTTCCAATATTCCTCTTCGACTTTCACACAATACATAAATAAATTCACGGAAGGTTTCTGTCGATCTTCTTTCTTTTACCAAATTCAGAATTAGAAACGTTATCTGAAATAAAATTTTTATCAATCATCGATATTTAATTGTTAATTCTACATAATTAAGTGGAACTTTGTTCAAGTTTTTTGTGCAAACCTTTTTTATAATAATACGACGGACTGCGTTGATGTGAATTTCCTCATCTTTTTCTGAAGGATTGACACAATTTCGTAGCCATCCACCATCAGGAAACTTCAAGATTTTCATAAAAGCATCAATCGCTATTTTTCCATGATGTTGAACAGCATTTTTCCAAACATTTTCTTCCATTTCAAATTCTTTCTTCTTTTTGTCGTAAACTGCTCTTTCAGAAACACTATTTGCAAGATGTTCAAATGTTTTCTCTATAACGGGTCGTTGACTTTTGGCTTGCTTCCATCGTACTAAAGAATCTTCAGCTTCCTAATTAATATTTAAAAAAAAACGTTATTCAGCAAATAAATCTGATTATTAATAAAATTGTTATTCAAAAAAATACTTACTAAATATTCACGATAACATACAAATTCTCGGACCATTGCTGGGTTTATTTTTTCTACTGCTGAAATGCACTCTGAAGAAACCTTTCTAATCAGTTTCTTTACTCTTTCCAAATCTCCAAGAGTAAGATATTTTCTCGAGATCCAGATTGTGTATCGAAGGTATTCCAACATTACTGCGCTTTGATTTTGAACAAGGTCATAACAGCAACCAATCCATTGTAACATATCCACGTCAAATTCAGAAACTTCATCCCTTAATTTATCCACCACGGCTACAGCAATTGCAAGAATATCCAAATCATTGTATGCAGAAGCTTGAAGAAAGTCGTGAATCTCTTCAAACGAATAGTTTCTTTCTGGCTTAATCTGACTAACAATCACAGACACTTGGAGCTCATTGGATAGTTTTTGAGCATAAAAAGGAGTGCCAGAAAAAAATCCATGTTTCACCAGAATCTGTTGGAATGAAATTTAAAAATATTCTCATTTCAATGTAACCCATTAATATGACATAAATGAGATTTTTACATTAATGTAAGCATCGCAAATTAGATTTGTCAGTGGCTCGCTGTATGGCATATCGGCCACTGCGAAAGCAAGAAGAACATGTGTGATAAATCTTATAAGATGGTCCAATATAACAGGATGTCCAGCATCTCCTCTGTAATCCATTATAAATAAATTATTATTATTATTGTCAATCGCAATTATTTATAATATTTATTGGAAAAAATATAAGTGAGCTTCAAAAAAAATACTTACACAATGCTGTCAATGTTTGCATGGACTTGTTCCAAAAATAGCCCAACGTTATCCCTCATAACACACTTTTGTAATAATTGAAACATTCGATCAATCCCCATTTCCTGTCCTTTCTTATTTTCTAAAGTATCCAAAATTTGATGAATATCTAGTCCCTGTGACCAAAATTCTGGTGGTAGGTCCATTTTCTTGTCAACTTTGTTAAGATTTCTTAGTTCCTTTTCTATTTTTACGTTGACAGCCACTTTCAAGTGAGCCCACAACTATATTATAATAATATTTAATTATTAAAAAAAAATACCGATAAGGCATAGATAGATTTTTTTTCTTTTACCCTATCTTCCCAAGTTACGGAAGCATCTAACATAGATTTTCGATGACCACAGCACACACCCAAAACAGCCCTTTCATATTTGGACAATCCTTCTTCCTCACAAATAGACCACGCCACATTCTTCCATAACTGACGAGATGGATTACCAATTACATTAAAATTTGCTTTTTGTCGTCGTTGAACGATAGGCTCGCCGGGCTCGGAATTTTTTGACAAAGCATTTCTTGGAGCTGCAAGCGTCACAATTTCATCCTCTTCAGTCTGAGACAAAACCTCTTTTTGGGACATTAAAGATCCTAGAAGTGATTTGGCTTTTGCAATTTGGCCAGATTGATACAAAAATCCAACTGCCTTGTCCATGCTTCCTGTTCGCAAATAATGGTAGGCTCCCCGTTGAATTTTTAATTCCTCATCCTGAAAATTTTAACATGAAATCTAAACTAATGTAAGTAAGTAATTTCTTACAGCATCAAGTGGATGAAGATTTTTATTTTCACGCGTTGGAGCATCTGGGTCAATATGTTGAATAAGTGAGCCTCCCTTTCTTCCTAATTTTGCATCTTTCTAATTTTCAAAAAATTTAAAAGTTAGAATGTTATATTTTATCAACTAATTCCTTTGAAATTCCAGTTAACCTTTAAATTTTCAAGAGTATTTTCCCAAGCAATCGTTTTTGCAGTTAGATCAGGATCTCCTTTTCGACTATAATTCAACTCCAACCAACGAATTATCAAGTCCATCTACACACATGTAAATTTATTTCCATATGCCGAATATTCCATCGCTTAAAATTTTCTATTACCTCCAACAAGGACTTGTCTCCTTGCAAAATAGCGGAAGCAAATGTCATGTCATCTAGATGAAATTTATCATTAATTTCCTCTTCAAAAGGACCAATCTGCCCTTCTTCCGGTTTCTCATTAAGTCTTTCAAAATAAAGAGCCTTGATCAAGTCCCAAGTTTCATACTCTTTCTTTAAAATCTCCTGAAGCCGCATATAAACTTCATCCGGAATTGTGGGGTCCAAATGTCTGTCAATTGATAATGCTCTTTCAATATAAATCATCCATTCGTCCATTACTTCAAATAATTGGAGTCTTGTAGGCATGTTGACCATGGCCGTCGCGAAAGCATTGTGTAGTTGATTTACAGCTGCAAAATGTAATCCAATTTATAAAATTTTTCCTAATTATTTTGCAAATTTAATTAATTACATGTGAAATCGTCAGCCTGTTGCTGGTGATTGAAATAATTGGAAGTTGTCCTTGCTTGATTGAAAGGGTTGCCCAAATCCGCGGAAATGTCCCCTTCCTCTTTGTCCAAATAACTGACCTCCATCCCCCCCACGTCCCCCTCGTTGTACTCCCCCTCTGCCCTCAAAACCAGCGACATTCTTTATAATTAAGATTAAAATTAATTAATTTCTTCAAGCCGGTACCAAATGAAATGAGAAAAGGAGGTTTTTTGGATTGAAAATTTCAGCCGCTCTTTTTTACTTCAACTTGTTAGGGAAAAGCAACAAAGGAAAGCAAATTTCGACATCATGTCGCAGACATTGCTAAAAGAGCTACGGGATGAGACAATGTTGGGCTCAGCTTCCCGAATCGGATGGTTTCGAAAATCCATCGGTTTTGACAAGGAAGAAGCTTATTTGGAACTCATTCTTAGAAAAACGGTCACAGGCGACCCTCAAACCGGACAAAGAAGGTCAAATTCTGTCATCGTTTTTGGAATTCCGGGATCTGGAAAAACTACGGTACAACAATCAGTTTATTTAGAGGTTAATGACAATTAAGAACTTTGTTTGATTTTGTAGCTTGTCGAAAGCGCATTGGCGAAATTGGACAAGGACGCTGATTTTTACAACGGGAGGAGAGTGGTGAGATTGGATGGTTTGCTGTGTCCAGATTTCCGAAGTGCAATCGAAGAAATTTGCTACAACCTTAATTTTAAAGACGTTTGTGAATGGGAAAATGAAGATGAAAATGCTCAAATGGAAGGATTTGGAGAGTTGGCCAACAATTTTGATGGTATTTTATTATGAAATAGCAGCTTTGGAAAATTTTAAATTTAAAACCCAAATCGATTAATTTCAGATCGATTGGAACAAGTTATGGAACTGCTTAGAACAAAAATGGAGAATTTAAACAAATCTCTCGTATTTATTTTGGATAAGTTGGACCTTTTTGCTGAGCATCCAAATCAACGCTTGCTTTATAATTTATACGACTTGGCTGCAAATTCAAAATCTACTATTCCAATTTGTATAATTGGCATAACGGACAGAGTGGATGTTTTGGAATTATTTGAAAAACGTGTAAAATCTAGATTTTCTCATCGGAATATTAACCTCGTACCCAAATACAGCTTTGACCAGTACAAAGATATTGCACTACGACTAATTAGATTTCAAAACTATGATTTGACGAAAGAAAAAAGGATTTGGAATGAAGATGCAAAGGAAATTTTTGCAAATAATCGAGTATTGCAAATTTTAAGAGCAGTTTACGATGCAGATTCAACAATTCTGAAATTAAATTCATTCTTGGTAAATAAAAATAATTATATAATTCAATTAATTTTAAATCACGTTTACTAAAATCTATTATATTATTTATTTATTTTTAGTTTTCAATCCTAATTATAGTAGAAGACAAGTTGGATGTCTCACATTTTGAAAAAGTTTATGAAGATAATCTCTCCATAAATGATCCAATTAAGCTTGCCCTTGATTTGCCAGTGACAGATCTCGTTGTGGTACTAAAATGTTGCTTAAAAATAAAAAAAAATAATATACGGCAATTAAATTGGAAATAACTTTATCTTTCAGATACTGTCCATTTACAAGCAAATCCAGAACAACAAACAAAAGGCTTGGCAGCCATCCTCTTTGTTTAAAATTGTCGAGAAAATAATGCATAGTTTTGGACAAGGAAAAGATGAATATTTGAAATCTATAAATAAGCTAGAGGTATGCGTTTCAGCTTTCAAGTTAATTATGTGCTATCAAAAAGACAAATAAGATGTGTTTTTTCAGAGCCTGCATTTTATTGTTCCGGTGAGCAGCATGCAACGAAATTTGGGAGGCGTTAATATTGTGGGGGATATTTATTACAAATGTGAGCTCACACATTCAGAATTCCAAGAAATATGGAAAAAATATCCTCGTCTACCAAGCAGTTTTCAAGAATTTTTATAAAGTGCGTATAACATATTTTTATATTTGAAATGAATTATTTGTAAGTATTCAAGTAAAATATTTTGTATTTTCAAAAATTTCTCAAGATATTTCTTTATATTCCAAATAATTCAGAGGACCAAAATCCAAAGAAGAAAGAAGCAGCATGTAAATAAGACAAAGGAACGGCATATGGAAGAATTTTGTTACGCAAACATCACGAGGAGATCACAACGTTTTAGGATAGGAGAGAAAATGAAAGCAGATTGAGTTTAACTTCACAAAAGCCACCAGCCCACGGATAATGACATGTTTTGGGCTTATTTGTGGGATATAGCTCCTCCATTATCATTTACTTAATAATAATTACCAAGTCAATTTAATTTTGGGTGGTGGCTGACGCAGAATTTCATTTAACGGAATACCTTCAGATCCAGCAGCTAGTATTATATTTATTCCAATTTTAGAAATTTTTAATCAAGGTAAGTAAGAGCCACGCCTATATAATTCACAAAAATATAAACTATAAATTGTTTTCATACATAAAATATTTAATTTCAGATTTATTACGGGATTCCAGACTCAATTTTGGTTTAGCTCAAATTAATTTCCGAAACGCCCACCTGCTGCTACTGGACTTTCTTCTACAATAATGTCGTCTTTATTTCAAAGTGAAGAGATGACATTATGTCAGCTCTTCCTTCAATCTGAAGCAGCTTATCACTGTGTAAGCGAATTAGGAGAGCTCGGTCTTGCTCAATTCAGAGATGTAAGTTTTGAAAATATATAACATTTTTTTTTTGACGGGGGGG